>JAQBSW010005708.1:0-55066 GCA_029291075.1 Eudiplozoon nipponicum | reverse complement strand
TACCATCCATAATCATCATCAGAGTGCGACGGAAAATTCACTGGCGAGGATCAAAACGCCATGCATATATATTGGAAGCAAAATTTGATACGCGGCTCTCACCTATGAATGTTTTGGATAAATTGTACTTGAATGAAAATTTGTGCTGCACAATTTCCATGCTGTCACGAAAATAAAGGTTTTACAGCTTCGGCTTCATAGAAATAATTTATACAAATAAACAAAGCCTGATTGCGCGGGTGGTGATAACAATTTTTTAAATCAAGTTTAGTACAATTTATTTACGATTAATAAAGTTTGGTGCTGCATATCATTTTTTTTTCCTCGATATATACATCGCGGTTTTATCCCCACTAGTTAGTTTGCTGTCGTGCTTTGATAATGATAATGAAAGTTCGAATAAATTCATTGCATATGAATGGCGATAATTTTTCTGTTTTGCAACTGTTCAAATATATTTTGATTTCTATCAATATAAAACACGCAGACGTCATTTAAATAATTGTTGTCACCAACAGCGCAATCAATGATTATTACCTTATTCTACTTGCACAAACTTTCTTATTGTTAACTGTTAAATCAAAATCAATCATGCTGATGAATTGGTCATTTTAGTGGTGAGGTTAATTTAGTTTTTTAACATTTTAAGTTATTAAGGTAACTCTGATTCAATATATCGTTTAAATGCCGCCCGATAAAATGTTTTCAAATAAAACCTGTGACTACTTCCTCGAACAAATAATCTTAGCAAACAAGTTGCGGTTAAAGATTTAAGTAAAACAGGCTTGCATTGTTCTGAAATCTGGTTTTACGTATTGTAGCATTCGACCACTGTTAAAATGATTTGAACTAGTCGAGTAAGTCTTTAAATTGATATTGATGCCAAAGAATCTGAAGCTTGATGGCGTTTGAGCCAATATCATTTTATTTTTACATTTGCTATGTGAATTAATTAATAATTTTGTTATTTTTAATGTTTATTTTCTGCGCGGAAAACTAATTTCCTTTACCGCCAGAATGTTTTTTCTTCTGTCATCTCGTCACGTTCAATTAGTTCATTAAATAAATAAGAAAGATTAGGGCAACGGAACTGAGTTCAAACCAAAATTGATTTTCTACCATAGCTCAATTCAGATTGAGTAAACACCGTGGATATATTTCTGCATTCATGTCAGCCGGTATGCCTATCCCCCAATAAAATATTTCATGCAAATACAAGTACAATATGTTTTTATTACAAGTGAATGCAAAAGGTATTATTACATTTTCGTGATTGCTCTCAAATTTAGTAAGATTTGGCTGTAGTTTCAGCTATTGCATCAACATGTACATTTTAAAAATTATTATGAATTCGAAAATTACTAGCTTATAAATAAACAAAACTGAAGCAAACTATACTCCAATAAAGTTTAGCCGGAGCACGCAGATTTCCAATGTAATTACAGGATAATTTATAAGAAGTAAATGGTGTCCAATTGCATTAAAATTGTAAATAAAGTTATTTTTTGTGAACAACACCTTTTCTTTAGGGCATTTCAGAAATAATTTTTGCAATAACAAAACTCGTCTTCCCTTATCGCTTACGATAAGACATTTCGCCGCCATGTTGATTTGTCTAAAGCTTCCGGAGCGAAACAACTTTAATTCACGTATGAAAGCGTACATTTAATAAAAAGGAGGTATCACAAAAAGGTGAAAAAGGGGCCATCTTATTTTTGCCAGAAATTAGCACGATTGTAATAACCGGTGCTCTATTCACTGAATTGTTAGTTTGATTAAGCACACTCTATGCTGAGACACGCAAAAATTGCTTGTACACACAAACATGCAAACAATTACCCGTTTATTATCAAATCATGTAAAATCTTCTTTCGTTTATTTAACCGAGGATAAATAATATTGCAAAGAACAGCTTCTGCAGTGCGTAAATTCTTGATTTTTTGCCTTGAGAATTCGAACGTAATGCGTCAAAAATCCCCAATTTCCTCGAAGATTTCACATGTAACCAAAAATATGCTACGACTATTAACAAAGAATGCAATAGAAACACAGCACCTGCTATTTGACAATGTCGACAACCAGAAGTCAGCGTTGAAACCTGGTGTCCTTATTCTCCATCCACGCGAGCATATTTCATTTCTAGAGTGTTGTTAATCGCCTGGTTTTGAATGCAGTCGACAGAGAAAATAAAAAGCTACAGCATATATATTTTATAATATGCAAGTACTCAACGCATTCTCAGAGAATCCTGACATGTTCATTTTCATTTCTACCAGTTTGACACCATCTGAATAAATGAAAAAGGTCTTATCGTTTGGAGCACAATTTTTTTTATTTTGCCAAACGATAAGAACTAGACGACAGAGATAAGAAAAAAACACCAAAGGAATGTCTATAGGAAGCTATTATATCCGGAATTTGTCAAGAAGATGATTTTGTCTCACATTTCAATGCTGAACAACTTATTGCATATGAACATTTTACAGTGATACAGAAGCGATGCAAATTAATAAAGAGAGGGCACAAAACAACGCAAAGTATTGCGCCAAAAACGCAATTGGAATAATGAAGCTAGACAATGACTTAAATATCGTTGTAATGAATAGCAATGCTTATACTACTCAACCGAGCAATATTCTCTATGACAAACAGAAAGTTAGAACATGACAAGTAAATATAGACAGATCAGAAACAACGGGAGGTTTAATGTGACTTGCGTTTAAAAATGCGTGTGAAGCAACTCAACAGTGAACTGACGACGCGAATTCTAATGAAATAGGTAAAATCGTGCGTTGAGATTTTTCCCCTGTGAGTGTGGTGTCAACCCTGAAGATGGGGCAGGAATTTTAGTCCAGAAAATTTATAAAATCTGGTTCCAACTTCATTTTCGGACAAACATCTGATGGACGGTTTCAGACTGAGAGGACAACTGACAACCCATCAAACAATGGCCAACAGATTCTGTACACCTGGAAATGAAAAGAAATCAATATTTTACAGACTTACGAAGGCTATGAATTGTCCCGCACAAGAAAAATGCGGAATAAAATTTATTAAAAAAAATGCAGCGTTGCGCAATATACAACAACATTCACTTGAAATCTTGACTAATATAAAAAAATTGTCGGGAGAAGTAATTTTTTTTAATCAAGATATCGCGGATAAGCAATTATGTCAATCCATATGGTTTGCTTATACTTATTCTCCAAATGTCACTTTAGATTAGAGTGCACATATGTGTGTACAGGTTGTTGTGTGCGTGGGTGGTGATGTGGGTATTTTCGGGTATACGCTTGAGTTTAGGAGAATAGGTATTAAGACCGGATATAATGGCAGACAATAAAAATACTTTAGAAAGTAAAATGAATATAAATAGATTTTTCTTGTATTGGAATTCCACATTTGCCACAAGTTGTTTTTGTCCTTTAAGTATGGTGTCAATTAAACGAAAATTGGTTGCGCGGGCGGTGATAAAAATTACCATTATCAAGTTTGGGATTCTGATAAAACACCTGACCCATTAAGTACATACATTTGTCAGTATAAACTAAGAATTGTATAGTACAGAAATAGCCATTTAGTCAGTGGACCAGTTTTATCCCTATTGGGGAACTCATCACGTTCTGGCCAGAATTTGCTGCGGACAGGTCTCGAAACTGAACACATCTGCTTCGGAATCCAGTACTCTAACCACTGAGCCACCCTGCCTCATACTACACACAATTTTCAGTTATATAATAACTAATTTAACTTGGTTAGTCTTGTCTCTTTTAGGTGGAGCTCATATGGCATCCATTTAGACCCAAAATTCCAACTAACCATCCCCACAAAATCAGAAAATCGGGTTCCAACGCCATTTTCAGAAAAGCAACTGATGAGCGTATAATTAATGCCATCCAGAATTCGACTGGAATGGTGGCTCGGTGGTTAGAACAATAAAATCTGAAACAGATGCGCCCGAGTTGAAGACCTGTCCGCTTAACAGCAATATTTAAAAACTTAAGCGCGGCATAGAATATAGGGTATGTCAGAACTGCACAAAGTAGTTAGAACGGGCAACTTACCGATATTAAAACTCATCATATAAATGACCAACTCTTCGCAGCAAAAACTGGCGAGCGAACTATAAGTAATTCTACTTCTAGTAAAAATTGAAATGTCAAACAATTGTTCAAGCGATACACTTGATTTTTGCAATAATAGAAATTGATTACTTTTAACATACAAAATCTATTTCCAAGCGTCCCCATTGACAAAAGCAACGATTTCATTTGTGCAATCATCGATATTAACAACACATTAGTCCCTATACATAAAGTTTGTCTAAAGATTCTCTTCCGTTTGTGTATTAAAGATGTCAAATTTAACTTCAATGTTCAGCATTTCACGCAAGTCGATGTAAAGGTAATGGACAGTTTGTTAGTAAGTCAACCAGCTGAAACCTACGTGTTATCTTAAAACATCAAAACTTAAACCATTTATTAAAAAGTGCTGTCATAAATATCTATGGAATGTTGATGACACCTTTATTATCACACATGAAGATGCCGAAACCAATAATATAATAAAATATATAATAAAATAATAATAATATAATAAAATATTTGAACAATGTGGACAATCACATTCAGTTTACATGCGAGCGCGAAAACCTCAGTCTAAAGACCCGTCTTTCCTTGACGTGCTGCGAATGAGACATGAATGTGGCTGTCTAACAAGGCAAAGATATCTGAAGCAGACATGGACTGGAAAATATATCCAATACTACAACGCTGTCCAAATCTCCAAAAAGAAAAAAATGATACGCAATTTATCATGCGGAATTAATAAAATCTGTTCCGAAGAATTTTACTGTTAAGAACTAGGGGTGCTAAAAAAGACTTTAATAGAGAACGGGTACCACGAAAATTTTATTGAAGCAAACATGGAAGGTAAACAACAAAAAATACGCAATGAGATCCTTCGAAAACAAAAGAGAATATATTTCAATATACCTTTGTTGATAGACGACTGTTTGAATACAATGAGAATGGTGTTTCCTTCAAACTCGCAATCTTGATTTAATGAATTGTTACCATCTTCCGCGCAATCATTTACTGTTTAGTTGTATTACCTTATATATATATATATATATATATATATATATATATATATGTATGTATAAATATATATATATATATATGTTGATCGTTTCTATTTCACCATTTTTTAAAATATAGAGAGTACGTTGCTTTGTTCTTATATATATATATATATATATATATATATATATATATATATATATATATATATATTCCTCATATGTAGTTCTTCTTTCATCTTATGTTCAGAGCAGATCTTCTGATTCTGTTTGCTAGAATGTTAAATAACTTTCTTTTGTGTTTTGGCACTCTGTAGTGATAATGAATGTATTGACCGATGAAGGTGGATAATGGCCTTTTATTTCGAGACTAACAAACTTCACTTTAAAATTTCTAATTTATATACTCAGAATGTATATAATTGAAAGTTTGTAGAGTGAAGTTTAGTTGTCTCAAAGAAATGGCAATTATCCGCTTTCACCTGGATAATATATTCATTAAAACAGCAGTGTGACAAAATCAAGAAAAGAAACATAGTTAACAACCAGCAAACAGTATCAGGAAAAATATGATATGAACAATATATATATATATATATATATATATATATATATATATATCTTTATAATGTCCATTCCTTTTTAATTTAACACAGTATTCTTATTATTAGGAAAACACAAATAACAAAGTGGATAAAGGCCATTTATTTCGTGAATACTAATCATCTCTTATACAATCATACATATTTATACATTTTGGGTTTTCAATTGATTATGCTAGTGGTAACAAATCTGACTCGTTTTTACTGATGTTTCTTGTTTTGGCTAGTTGGTGAGTGTGTATGCGTTTGTGTTTGTGTGTATGCGTGTTTGCATGTAAAGGTCATTCTCGCAGTATTGCGAAGTGATGTCTGATATCTTGTCATTATTGTTTTCATAGCTTGAGAATTAACCATTTGTGCGCATTGTTCACTGTTACATATACAAGTGCTATTTTCCCAGTGTAGTTGATCGTTTCACCTTGTTGCGCAAAGTTGTCGTTTTCACATGGTAACAGCGCCAGTGTGGATTGCAGTGTTAAACGCTCCCATTGTTTGGAGATTTCTGTCATCGTATGCGCCTCTGTTATTTCCACTTCAGTTTGTTGCCAATCCGATTGTATGTTTGTCGTTTCTAGTCGAGGGCCTGTTTGTTCTTGGCTGGATACTAGTAGATTGTTGTTGAATTTTGTTATTCTTGTTGATGAAACTTTTGAATATTAAGGTCAGGTGCTTGTTGTTTTATGTAAAGGGTTTCATAAATAAATAATAATTTTTCTGCTTTTGCTTTATGTAGAATTCTGAAATTGGTCGAATTGACAGGGTGCCCCGTTGCCAATATATGATCGGAAATAGCTGATTTTCCTTACGGTGCCAAGCCTTTGTTAATCAATTTCTCTGGCAAATGTTGCTGGATTCTGCTTATCAATTGCTTCTTCGTACGTCCGATCTGTGTGCTACCACACATACATGAGAATTTGTAGACTATGAATGATTTGGAGAGAATTGGCAATTGATCTTTGGCATTCAACCTCATGATTCTCTGTGTACTAAATGTCATATTAACTTTAACACTGGGAAAGTTCTCCTTAATTATTCTTTTCAGCCGCCGTGCAATTATTGAGGCTGGTACGTCGCCTCTAAATGGTAAGTTTAGGAAAAACTGCTTGACGATATCCTCTCTAGTACGAATTTGCCGTGGTATGATGTTGACATCAATGAAACGCTCTGGGTAGTTGTTCATTAGCAAACTTTTCCTGAGGTAGCCCAGTTCTTCCTCAATCTTGTGTTCAGAGCAGATCTTCCTGATTCTGCTTGCTAGGTTGTTTACTAAGTTTCTTTTGTGGGATTTTGGCACACTACTTGTTGTAGTGAATGTATTGTCCGGTGAAAGTGGATTTTCTATGTATGGCCAGTGTCAAATCTCCGTTTGCTTCTCGAGTGAGTTTGATGTCAAGGAAGGGAAAACTGTCGTCTTTCTCTACTTCGAGAGTGAATTTGATGTCTGGATCGACTCCATTTGCTTGTTTGAGGATTTCGGAAGGGTCTGCTGCTTCTGAGATGAACAACAAGATATCATCTACATACCTTTTGTAGAGTGCGCACTGGTCAATTATACATTTTAGGCTCGTTTTTTCCAGGTGATACATGCATACATCTGCCAGGAGGGGTGTGATGCAACTTTCCATAGCTACACCATTGATCTGACGGTAGTATATGCCTTCGAATTTAAACTGCGATAAGGCCCTTTACATGCAAACACGCATACACACAAACACAAACACATAAACACTCACCAACTAGTCAAAACAAGAAACAGCAGTAAAAACGAGTCAGATTTGTTACCACTAGCATAATCAATTGAAAACCAAAAATGTATAAATACGCATGATTGTATAAGAGATTAGTATTCACGAAATAAATGGCCTTTATCCACTTTGTTATTTGTGTTTTCCTAATTATAAGAATATTTATATATATATATATATATATATATATATATATATATATATAATGTGTGTGTGTGTGAAGACAGATGAAAAGCGTTAATGTTCGAGACTGCATAGAAATTGGGTGGCCGAAATTTACAGTCAAGTACAATATATGCGAGATAGCTAAGGAGGTGAGAGCTGCAAATCTAATTGTGCTTTCCATATATGCGTATTGCCGTTTAATTCTACGTTAGTCAATTTTCCGTTAGAATGTCGAAACACATCAGAAACTGTGTCGTAAAATAGCAATATACCATTATACTTATATTTCTTTAAATCAAGTTTGCGAGCTTGAAGTAAACACCAATCCCACTGTATTTAACCAGTCGTCGAACAACATAACAAAACTACGGCCAGCCACAATGCACTGACGCGTTTCGAAACTTGTTTTAAAGAATTTTTACCACCACCCGCGCAATCAATTAGTATTAAATTTTATTGCCTATATCTTTATATTTGTCTGTATAAACTAAACGGAATTTATAATTCATCAGCTAGACTAGTTTCGGTTTTTTGGACGTATTTCAGCACTAGCCGCAAATGTCCCGATCTCGATTTAAATCAAGATTAATTTGTTGAGAGCTATTCAAGTTATCCTCTTGGAAGCAAAACCCGTATATCACATGTAATTTTCTTTTTAAGACAAATTTTATTATGACATAAACTGCATTAGGATTCTTATGGATAGCTTTAGTAATACTGATACAATATTCGTAATCGAATCATGTCTTTGAAACTTCATTTAATACCACTTTAACTTGTGGTATTTGCCGCATTATTCTTTCTTGAAAATATGCACTATTCAGCGAAAATCAATGTGCACGATAACCACTCTGTAAAAGAATAACAAACATTCATATGGTGTTTTTGTTAAAGTGTGATTGTTTGCGAAGAGTGTCTGTGGTAGCTTGAGGGCTTTATTGCAGAAGTCTTAAACGAACGCCCCTACGTTCAAATCACAGCTCCTATAATATTACAAATGAAAGTCTACTTAATTTAAAGCCCGTCCGGAAGATATCATGCATTTGTTACCCAATAGAATAATAATCTTTTCTTGATGACCTACGCTAATGCTTCTTTAAGTTATGTGATTCCCATCATTTAAAGTAACCCAGGTAATGAATAGTTGTGGTTTATAGTTAAAGGGTATTCACATGAGGATCAAATCGAAAAGAAAAAATTACCAGAAATGTAAGTTATCATTTTTCATTAAATTGCATGAAAAAGACAGGTCTGATTTAGTTGAGGGTGACATGCATTACACCGAAAAAAATTCAATCAAATCTCAGTCAAGACCACGATACTTATAGATATTAGAGTTAAGGTTTAAATAAGAAGGGAATCAGTATATTTGACAACTTTCATTTATCTTCATATGCAATAGATAGTTCATTCCGAAAGTATACATAATCAATTACAGGCAGCATAGCATATTTCCATATTACATTCATAATTGGCATTTATTTCCTCTTATAATGAAAATCTCCAGAAATTAATTATAGGTGATACCCACTAGGTTGCAGTTAATAGAAATATTGATCACATAAGTAATCAAGTACATAATTGTTTTAGAACCGTCTACCAGAAGATACGTATACTCAAGCATCATCAGTGATTATTATAAACCAAAAGCTTGTACATTAACAAGAGTTTTTACAATCAATTAAACCAAATTACATTCCTTGTTGACATGGTTGCTTTCACAAAATAATAAATAGGCAATGGATAGTCAAAACTTAAGGCTGAAACTGAAACGAACCAGGATGCAGAAGAATGAAAAAATTGTAAAAAACACATGCCAGGACAAATGTTGTCATTGTGTGCTATTCGCAGCTTCGGTAGCCTAAGTGATGAATTTCATGACAGAACAATGTTCTATTGAACCTAAATACTGGCCGTTGCATTTCTGTTAAGTAATTTTGATTTCAAAGCAGACGTGCCCAGGTTCGAGCCCTGTCTGCGGCAAATTCTGGCCAGTACATGATAAGTTCCCAATAAGGACGAAACTGGTCTACTGGATGAATTGCCTTTTCTACACTATACAATTCTTGATTTATACTGAAATACTTAATGGGTCAGATATTTATATCAAGTTCGCAAACTTGATTATAGTAAATGTTATCACCGCCCGCGCAAACAATGTTCGTTTAATTATACAAAGGTCCATTTCAATACCACTTCCTCATCTAGCGTGGTGTTTGTTCAGTAATGATAGATTGGGGATTGTTAGTTGGAACTTTGGATCCAAATGGATGCCATATGAGCTCCATCTAATGGAGAAAGAACTAAACGAGTTACATTAGTTAGTATATGACTGAAAATTATATGCAGAAGGCAGCATCGTGGCTCAGTGCTAAGAGCACCAGATTCCGAAGCAGACATGACCAGGTTCGAGCCCTGTCCGCGGTAAATTCTGGCCAGTACATGATGAGTTCCAAATTAGGACGAAATCGGTCTACTGGATGAATTGCCTTTTCTACACTATATAATTCTTGGTTTATACTGAAAAAATTTAAGTAATTAATGGATCAGGTGCTTATATAAAGTTCACAATCTTGATTATAGTATAGGAGAATCCCGATCAAGTAGATGAGCTGTATTTTATTTCAGATAAGATGGTTACTTTATTCAAAATCCATATATATATATATATATATATATATATATATATATATATATATATATATATATAATAAATGTATTTTTTTCAAATCTGTTTTTATTTTTTTCATAAATGCTTACCAATATGGAATTTACCCTGTTCTGTAAAATTTATAAAATGCATTTAAATTAACGCCAAATCCGATTTGAGACCAAACCATTAAAATCTAGATCCAACTCAATTGTGTACGAGAGATCATTTACAAAGCATGCTTTAATTAAATCGAGTGTATAACCATGGAAATATACACAACCGAGAAAAAGAGAACATGAATTTTAGCACTTAATTAACTCAAATCCACGTGTTCGAATTATTCAATAATATACAGTGTATACAAACACACGCAGTGCACGTTATTTTACATCTAATTTCAGATAGAAACATTTAACAATTGGATCTAAGGAATTTTTTCACGAATTAGCCTTTATTGAATATAACTAAATACGAACAAACGAAAAAAACGTGGTAAAGTATGTCCGCAAATGCACTCGACAAAAATATAATAATAACTATTATTTGAATAATATTCGCTAGACTGAAAAATACAATTGCTTACAACTTTTACAAAAAAACGCAGTGTAGTCTATGTAAAATCATTTCTGATATAAATACAAAAGAGAACTGGACGTAACTCGATTGCTCTTAAATAAAACTCCTAAAATATGACAATACAAACGCACATATATATATATATATATATATATATATATATATATATATATATATATATATAAAAAAACACTCTTTTAGATATGTTGCATTTGTTGAAAAATAAATATAAAAACTCATTATAGTTTGAGTTAAAACCAAGTTGCGATAGCAGTAACTAAACAGTGGATCTAATTATGATATTTTTCCAACGGAGAGCTAACAATTAAGCATTTGTGCATTAGGTTTTGCTGGCCTAGTAACAAATGAGTTCAAGGCAAGATAGTATGGATTTGCTCGATTAACAAACGTTCAGAATTAGTTTTACTCACAATTTTAATTGACATTCGTCTATCCTGAAATTCATTTTTTTAATACCATGTACAAGAACAGCATTTCGATATCCATCGTAATGGCGCCCTTTAAAACACGGTATACTTTATATATAGTGAGTTGGTTTTCAAGACGCATTGTCGAAGAATTTGTATGACGTTAACTGCAGCAATGCTTAATACCACTTTCGGATAGTTGATTTTACCATTCACCGGTCTAATAATTCTTGACCAAATATTTGTTTCGCATTAGGCGGTGTATTGGCTCCTGCTGAGGAGTCGCGCGTAAGCGCAAGAAGCTTGGCCCATGAGAGTAAACCTTCAGCTCATGATGACAGTAGTGTACGAATCTGTTCCTTGTGGAAGTAATTTGTTACTATGTACGTGAAGCTTAATAAACAATGTCAATGGATCTAATTGGTTTGCTTGGGAATTAGCAATAACATTATATCACTAAATTCGAACGCACGCAAAATCAATTGGAGTTACACACACACACATGCAAACATGCACACGCGCGCGACAATAGATATTAATTCCAGTATGCATATATTCGTTTGTTCGAAATATTGACTTCATTGAAACTGTTACTCGTTAATCTCATTGTACTTTATGTTAGAATTTTAATTGGTATTCAAAGTGCTTCATTTATGTACAAAGTATGCATAGTTTACTATATATAAGAAAGTGAAAAAATAAAAATGAGCTATTTTATCACAGTGGTTAGAGCACCAGATTCCGAAGCAGACGTGCCCAGGTTCGTATCCTGTCCGCGGCAAATTCTGGCCAGTACTTGATGAGTTCCCAATAGGGACGAAACCGGTCTACTGGATGAATTGCCTTTTCTACACTATACAATTCTTAGTTTATACTGACATATGTAAGTAATTAATGGGTCAGGTGTTTATATCAAGACCACAACCTTGATTATAATAATTGTTATCACCACCCGCGCAACCAATGTTCGTTTAATACAAAAGAAATGTCATACTTAAAATTTAATAGAACAAACTGTCCGCGTATTTTTTCAATATCAGCACAGCACAATTTAAAAGGTATCGTAGCTTCTGGCATAGCTATAATCTATGTTTAGAGCAGATTTTAGATTGTGTATATTTTTTTAAAAGAAAAGTTAGTCCCAGAAAACTTTCCAACAATTCGCGGTGTGATCGCCGATAGCCCCGACTTTGTTCCAACTTGATTTTTCTCTTTCATCGGCCACATATGCATACCCATCAATTGATTCTAGTAGAATATTTTTACTCATTAGCATAGCTTTCTAACACATAATAATTTATATAAACATGTCGTTGTCTACAGGAATATATGCTAGACACGTCTCGTAAAGTTTGAGCCCTGTCCGCGACAAACTCTGGTCATTTGGTGAGTAGTTCCAATTAAGGACAAAACCGGTCTACTGGATGAATTGCCTTATCTTAACTATACAATTCTTAGTTTATCTTGACAAATCTATGTACTTAATTGGTTCTGGTGCTTATATCAAAATGCCAACCTAGATTAAAAGTAATTGAAATCACCGACGGCGCAACCAATGTTCGTTTAAATATATGAGCTTCTACCATGTTTGAAAGACATTTTTTAAATTATGTTGCAAGTTTCAGTTGCATTAGTTATTCAGGAATTTTTATTCTGACTTTAGGTTTTAATTTAGCTTATTTAGTATTGGCATTTTTTGATTATCTACGAATTGCCAAGACTGCAGAATTCATTTCATTGGCTATTTGTCTAGCCTCGATATTTTAACAGTGATAATTAAACTGCATTTAACAATACTGTCGCATTTTATTCTTAATTTAATAACATTTCATTCATCAAGCTCGGCATTTTATCAATGAACTTCGAATTCTTAAAAGGATTACAAAGCAATGCTGACACAAACGAAAAAACCTATATTGTTCATAATACAAAATCTATCGTAATCAACGACTCCGCTGAACTTTGTTAAGTAAAATTTTCTATGGTAAAAATTAAAAAATAGAAAAAAACTGCTCCAGCAGCAAAAGTTATAGAATATTAAAAAATGCAAAAGCATGGAAAAAGACGGTGTGGTACGCGAACGAACTCACGATCGTAAAATATTTCAACGAAAGTATTTACCTAAATTCTATCCGCTTGTTCGATATGTGACGGTTCGAATTAATTCACCGACATTTTGTAAATAAATATAAATATAAATACCATGGACCAATGATAACGCGTGCTTCTGTAAACCAATTACGTGCGACTTAGGAATTATATAAGTGCGATGCAATTAGCACGCAACACAGTCTGCGCTGCACGTTACCTGCAAATGCTGGCATCTTTTCGGCTGCATTTACTTACTGGACTTGCCGTCATACTTGCGTTTACCTCGCTGTGTTACTAAATCGGCTAGTCGTCAGTCACGCCAATCTTCTTGTTGCTGTGCATCCATTCATACGTAATCGATCATTTATAAATCGGGTTTCTACGTATGCTAATCATCTCTGTGTTGCCGCAGACCTTCAACAAGACTAGTCAAGGCCTCCGAACAGAAATTAACAAATGCTGCATCGTCAACTCTACTTGTTCAGTGTGGATCTGCTAAACAGATCACTAGCCAACGAAAAGGTCGCAAAGAGCTAGTGTCTAAAAGGAGTTCTGGGCATCCACACTCAGATAAGACCCAAAAACCCTCACGGAATTTTCAGGTGAACTTCTCCTTGACCCTATGAAGGACCATCAACAGAACTTCTCTCCATGCCACTGTCTGTTTTATTTTTAACGTCCCACGGCACTCTAGCCAGAGCGTTAAATATATCTTAAAACGCATTGTAGTTTTATTTCAATGAAATTTGGGGTAAAACAATTCAAATTCATTGTAAAATTACGACGTAAAAGCATGAGCAATTACGTGTCCATACAATGTATTTGAACACCGGCATTTATTTAATTTGTTTTCGCCTCTTCCATAAAATGCGTTTTTACGACTTAAATTAATAAAATACACTCTAATTTAAGCCGCAAATTTTCGATTTAGCCAAGTTAAAATGCATCTAATTGAATATAATATCTATTCTCAAGAAACACGGGAAGTTACATGTTTATGCACAAACAAACACACACGAATAGAGCAAGGATGCAAGTGTTTATTTACAATATAAACGCTTGATCTTTGTTTTTAATCGCTTATAAATTAAAATACTAAAACGCATTTGTCGTGAAAACATTGCTATAGCTGCAATTCATAACTGGATCTAGAAGAGTTTGCTCACGAAGTAACATTTATAGAATATGATTAAACGCAAACTCACGAAAACTGTATCTTAATAAATTGATCACGCATTAGCAACTATAGATCAAGACTAAAATTAAACGAACGCAAAAACAAAGGAAAGTACGTTCAAACCCCTCTCCCTCCACACACACATGAGCGAAAAAATATATTAATAGAAGGATTTATTCAAAATATATCCACTTGTTCTAAAAAGAATGGAATGGAATAGAACTATTTGGAGTCAAAATATATATGACCTATGACAATTTGTAAGTTAAACGCATTTGCACAATATATGATATATACAATAAAACAAAATTTAAACACAAGTAAGTTAGTTTATTTTGTACAATTGTACCTTAGGTGTGCTTCCTTTATAATATAAAGTATACATATGCGATAGTACATTAATCATTCACAAGTACACTGGAATGCATAAATTCACAATATCATTCCAGATAACAGTAAGGCACACTCAGGGTTTACTTTAACTGACAAGAAATATATATTTTTTTAAATAGAAATAAATGTAATCTATCTATTTCTGAGGAACACATAATAGATAAAAATTTCAGGCACTTGATATAAGGTAGTAACATTTCGAAGTAAACATGTACGTTTGTTTAGCCATGCAAATTTACTGTCACAATCGTAAACCACCAGGTAGTTCGGGTTCATTTTTTTATATTTGAAAGCTAAATCGCCTAAAAAACATTTTAACAGGGGATGTCTCTAAATACACGATTGGCAATTGATTGCAAATTTTATATATTTCAGTACTAAAAAGAAATTTCTGCAATGAAATTTAAAAAGAATTTTCTAAAACCCAAATTAGTAAATCGAATTTTGTTTTAAGCCCAAAATAAAATATTCGATCACATCAATTCAAAATGGATCTCACAAGATTTCTAGCAAAGCATTAAAGAATATGACAAAATTGAAACACTCAAAAACACCAGGAGATTCACTCCTCTTCCCATCCATACACATATGCACACACACACACACACACACACATGAGAACAGCTTTGTATTCCAACAATAAATTGTATTTCAGTTGCATTTTCAAAATATGTTTTTTTTCAAATAAAACTAGTAGCTTATCTACTCTATAATTTATCATAACATCGTTTCACAACCAAATACAAATGATTTTTACCTGCAGTTTAATTGAAAAAATATGATTAAATGCACACGTATGCGAAATCACGAGTAAGTACGCACAAACACACGCACTCAAAAGGAAATATGAAAGCCAGTGTTCCTATCAATTACATCATCTTGATCGATATATTTCAATCATTGCAACTTATACTATTAAAAATCACTGTAATTTGTGGTGCTTACTAGTGACTCATCAGTAGGAGCCGGTACCTCACCCAAAAATTACAGAGATTACTCTTACGCAACAGATTGGTTTAAATTTTATAAAAATATCCAAAAAACAAAAAAACAGATCAAATCTTCTCTTGTGAATAGTGTACAAAGGACGTCTGATTAAATTTTGCTTTTTGAATAGTCTACTGAGTTTTGTAACATTTCTCATGAACGTGTTGGAAATGCAACACTGAAATGTAAAACAACAGTCAGTACTATTGGATATTCCAAAATTTCCAGTGAAGTTACAGGACCAATTTGCACCCAACCATCACGGAGACTGACAGGGCATGTACTCGGAAATGAGTATCAATTTGACTATTGCAGAATTACTAGTGCAAATCACCGAAGGCAAAAATGAGATCGTGAAAATGTTAAATTTGATGGTCACAGTGTGCAAAAAAACAAAATTCCAAAGGGATTTTAATAGTTTTTATGGATTGTTTTTTCAAGATATTAATACATGGAAAGGAGAACAAATGCGCGGATATTAAAGCACTCATACACATTTGCGTAAAGGCAGCTGAATTCTAGTATTTATTTCAATTGCAATCGCTTGTTCGATTTATTCTACTAGGTAGAACATAAACTACTTTAAATCAATGTATTTTTATGTTAAATCAAATAATTATGAAGCAGTAGCCTTTACAGACTATGACTAAATTTCTGTGTATGCGCGCGTGGTTTGGAAAATGCCTCATATCAACTTGTATACCGATATTGGAAAATAACTGAGCAGAGATAAAATTAAGGATGCCGTAAATAGGCTAAATATAATAGGACATTTTCATGTGAGCCAGATTTGGCGATATGTGTAAAACGAAATGCATATTTTAGAGCTCAAATGTAACGTAAATTAAAAGATTTATAAACTGGGGCTCGATATTTAATCGGGGGTGTAGATGACTGAACAAACAGTGGATTAAAATAATTCAAGCACACCTGAAAATCTCGTGATGAACTATTAAGATATTGATATTAATTAACCTGGCGGAGACTGCTGCCTTGAACGAAACAAGTAAAATCCATTATTAATAGAACAACTGATACAGAGATAGGAAAATAATACTAGATACGAAAAAATCCGCCCGCCAAAGTCATTTTCGTCAGATTAATCAAACGACCTGTGAAAAAATTTTCTCGAAAGGAAAATGACGTTTCTGCAGGAAAAATTAGCTAAAACAAGGAGAAGCAAACAAATTGTTAAACAAATAATGAAAAAGATGTTTCAGGCTGACAATGTGCAACGATTAACGTACACGACAACTATTCCATAAACTGAAAAATCAGTGGCCAATATGCTGTTAAACGTCGTCTACAGTGTGATGATAAGAGATTTGGTTGTGAAACCAAATACATGAATTTTAAAGTACAAGATCAGTTTCGCTTATTAAGTCAAATCGTTCATACAAACAAGTCCATTTATATAATTAAACGAACATTGGTTGCGCGAGAGGAGATAACAGTTACTTTTACACAAGGTCGCAATTTGATACAATCACCTGACCCATTAAGTACATATACATTGTATAGTTTGGAATAGGCAATTGATCCAGTAAGACTGTTTCTTCCTTATAACGTGCTGTCCACAATTTGTTGCGGATAGAGCATGCGTTTACTTAAAGACGGAATTGCTCCATTGCTAAGATAATGAGGTTATTAACTTCTTTAAGATACCGAGACAGAAATAAATATTCTTAAATGTTAATCTCGGTGCCCCAATGTTCAGTAAAACATAGTTATAAAAGAACATATTACGCATTCCTGAATCAACTGGGAGATGTTTGCAAAGGGAAGCAGTGATATAATTATGACAACTTCTACAACTTTAACTTTATTCAATAATTTATTTAAAACTGCATGTTTCCTGATACTATACAGAAAATGGATAGATAATTATGCTATTTAAGAGCTGAATACGACATTATGTTGGAGTGGTGCTTAATCAATATTATTAAAAAACTGAGTCTAGAAACACTGAATAATTAAATCAAGACAGTACTACTATCTAACCTTAAGGATTGAGAAATTATTTTATTATTAAAATTTGAAATTAATCCTAGATTAAGCAACTAACTCTTAAATGAGTAATATAAGTAGAAATAGATAGTAAAAAACTAATGTTACCGTGTGATATAATGGATGTTAAGTTTATAATTGATCTAACAGAGCTGTTTGGTAACCTTCTCTGCAATCACCAGAATGTAGGCAGTGTGACTACATTGCCCGCTCTGTGACATAGCTGGAAGCACGACCAAATGAAACTGATGATTTGTTAAATACTGTTGGTAAAGTAAAATTGTGCATGTGAGGAAACGCACTCTAAATATGAAACAGAAAACTCTAGTGTGTATCATTTAACTGGAATATGACAGAACACAGTATAACAAGTCAACATTTGTCTGTGTTTGTGCTTTATCAAGTAACAGTTAATTTCATTATGCCAGCGGAAGGCTTTAATAAAGAATTAAGCTTAACTGAGCAAATAAAGCAGAAAGACTTGTCACGTAATTAACCAAAATGGACATTTTAGTTAGGTTAATATAATGACTACGAATAAATTGAAATGATACACTAAAATATAGATTTATAAATGTACAACTAAAATGCTTCTAAAATTCGTCTATGTGAATATGCCTTGCAGCTATATATATATATATATATATATATATATATATATATATATATATATACGTTAAGGCATTGAGCTGGAACTGGAGGTGTTACACGCAACTGATTGGTTTTTCCCTTATTTCACACTCCCTCGATGTTCATATTTGTATTTCGTTGTGCCTTTCAAATTATATATAAAGAGATGATCATTTGTAGATATTTGAGAAGAATATGATAGAGAACCCGTTCTTGTATCAGAAAAATTTCTTTTTCTTTTTTGTACATGGAAATGATATAATGAATTTTATTAAGGCTCACTTGAAGAATATATATATATATATATATATATATATATATATATATATATATATATATATATATATATCATTAATTTACCCTTTCTATATGTAAAATCAAAAGAATTTTATCAGCAGACTTTGAAAAATTTGCTGCCTTCATCTCACAGATCTCTAATGGGCACATCTTTATACATAGAATTGGAAAGCAAAACAAGGTTGAAATGTAAACATAGGGAGAGTGTAAAAACAATGAAATCAATTACATGTCACAGCTAGTTCAACTCAATCTACAATTTATCACTAATCTGCTTACATAAATCCGGCTGCAATTTGTTTATCCATAAGACTTCGTATGTGGCTAGCTCCCTTTTGTTTTTGCATTTAGTAATTACTTTGAATGCTACGTCTGGAGAACATACGTGCGATGTTTCGATGATATGTTGCGCAATAGCAGACGTGTATTCACCATTTGATTTAAAACAGGCGTTCAAGTTGCAATGTTCTCTAATTCGAGTAATTAACCGTCTGGTCGATCGGCCTACGTAAGTTGATCGACAACGTGCGCATGTATATTGGTAAATAATATTTAATATCGACATTAACGGCTGTTTCTCTTTGATTGCTGGTAAAGGCAAGTGTGTCACCCTAAATAACACTCGTAATTTGGCTGCATTAAATATGTGTGTTAATGCTGCTTCAACTTTCTTTTGTGCCATTCGGGAAACTGCATCCCCTTAAATGGGATGTTCATGTAGACTGTTTTCTATTGTGGCCCGTAATACGTCTGTTTCTGTTTAATTCCCCTTTTAATAATTGATTCATTTAATTGCCTGGGATAGCCATTAGACATTAAATCGTTAATTACTTTATTATATTCGTTTTCTTTTGAATCTTGACTAACCAACATGCCAATTCTTGAAAAGCAGCCACGAACTGTTGATAATTTATATTAAAACGGCGCAAAACTGATGTAATACAAATACCGTGTAGACCATGTTGGTTTATGGCAAATTGTTCTGTTTTATTTACCATTAGTTTCTTTCTTTAATAGTACATCTAGGAAGAGCAGACTATCATCTTTCTCATGATCTGACGTGAAGCCCATATTCTTATGTTCTCTGTTGAATCAGCAGAAATGCTGGCATAAAAAAACTACGCGGTGATAAAGGCAAGAGCTTAGTTTTAATGGACAAATCTGACTACCTACATAACATCAAAAACGTGCTAAAGACATTACAAAATTCACACGTCTAGACGATAAATCAGATGAAATAGAAAAAATGGAGCGCAAACAAATAAAGGAAATTAAGATTTTGAAAGATGCCGGTTTAATTGATGAGGCCACTGCACAGAAGCTCAAGCCAGTTGGATCATCTACACCAACAATGCATACGGATTACCAAAACACACAAAAAGATTGTCCTATGAGGCCAATTTTATCAATGATAAATTCTCCGTTTCATGCACTAGCTAAATGGCTAGTTCGTTTACTTGAACCATTACGTAAACTACTAGGTAATTATTCGGTTGCCGATTCGTTTGAGTTTGTAAACAAAATTCAAGATATAAATGTTAAAAACAAGATTATGGTATCTTTTGATGTTACGTCTTTGTTTACAAATGTTACAATTGATGAAACCATTGACATTATAGTCAAAGCGGTAGAACACGACTATATTACCATAGCCGATGCCAGGTCACACTCTACGCAAGCTTATCTTATTATGCACGAAAGACGTACGATTTCGTTTTAATGGAAGCATCTACAAACAGACTGATGGTGTCGCAATGGGAAGCCCCTTATCTCCAGTGTTGGCTGAGATTTTTCTAGGGCACCTAGAGAACACATCATTAAAGAGTGACATAAGTAAATGTGCTCAATATATACGGTACGTGGATGATATATTTCTTGTACTTAAGAACAGGTCGCAATCACGAACATTGCTTCAAAGTTTCAACAAAGCACATAAGAATATCGGCTTCACGTCAAAGCATGAAACTAATGGTAAATTAAAACAGAACAATTTACCATAAACAAGCATAGTCTACACAGTATTTGCATTACAGCAGCTTTGCGCCATTTTAATATAAATTATCAACAGTTCGTGTACTTTTCAAGAATTGGTTGGTTAGTCAAGATTCAAAAGAAAACGAATATAATAAAGTAATTAACGATTTAATGTTAAATGGCTAACCCAGATAATTAATTGAATCAATTATTAAAAAGGGAATTAAACAGAAACAGACGTATTACGGTCCATAAATGAAAACAGTCTGCATGAACATCCCATTTAAGGGGTATGCTGTTTCACGAATGGCAAAAAAGAAAAATGAAGCAGCATTGACACGCACGTTTAATGCAGCCAAACTACGAGTGTTATTTAGGGTAACACACTTGCCTTTACCAGCAATCAAAGAGAAACGGCCGTTAATGTCGATATCAAATATTATTTACCAATATAGATGCGCAAGTTGTCGATCAACTTACGTTGGCCGATCGACCAGACGGTAAATTACTCGAATTAGAGAAATTTGTAACTTGAACGCCTGTTTTAAGTCAAATGGCGAATACACGTCTGCAATTGCGCAACACATCATCGCAACATCGCACGTATGTTCTCCAGACGTAGCATTGAAAATAATTACTAAATGCAATAACAAAAGAGGGCTAGCCTCATACGAAGCCTTATGGATAAACAAATTGCAACCGGATTTATGCAAGCAGAAGAAGCATGTTCATGCATTCAGCTTGAACTGGATGTGACGCACGCAATTGATCGGTTTCCGTTTTTTTACACTCTCTCTATGTTTCCATATTTCTAACTTGTTTTGTGTTCCAATTTGTATATAAAGATATGTGCATTAGTAGATAATTGAGGAGATAATGAGAAATAAATGTTTTTTGTATCTGATAAAATATCTTTTTGTTTTTGCACAACGGAAGGGTACAATGAATTTTATTAAAGCTCGCATTTTAAAAGGAATATATATATATATATATATATATATATATATATAGATGGTTACAAGTTTCGCCATTTTTTAGATAAGAGAACACATATTTTATTCAACGGAATAACATTTATTAATAAATCATATTTCTATTAGTATTTACAGCCATTATTCTGGATTCCTCAGTATATTCGTTCATTCAATCTCAACTGTACATTTGTCGAAACCAATCCACTCTTTGCTGTCAGTCTTTGTTTTGCGCAATTTGGACCACTCCTTTTGCGTAACGTCATGTGGTGTGTCATTGCTTTCATTGAAAGTGCATCTGTAATTGATGGGTGTGTCGTATTTTGCAGAACGTAGGCTATTTTTGAAGGCCTGTCAGTTATGACTTCGTTCCAGTCCGGTTTAATTTATTTTTGAATTACTTTCTGCACGTTTAAGCAGGGGTTCAGCTTATTAACAGCAATAGCTTCAAATGCCAGAAGCATTTTTTCTGTTTTGCCTTGCACAGAACAGAAAATTTGTTACTACTAACAAAATGACCTGTGAGTAGTACACGTTCGTAAATTGCTGATTTTTTGCAGGAGCTGCACCACTCTTTAGTAGTTTTTGAGGGAGATTGTGATTTATTCTAGTTTCAAGCCTCTTTTTTGATCTGCCGATTTACCAGGCATTTGCAGGTGGTGATTTGTATACAGACAAGTGTTGACATACAGAGGAGGCTATGTTTTTCATCCACGTGCCCATCAGTTTTGTTGTGTTGATCACGCTCATCTGTATTGGTGGAAGCTTGCTTTAGTCGCTCAATTACTTTTCTTTAGAGATTTCAGCTGTAAAATCATGAGGAACACTAAACGTTACTCTCTTGGGTGTCTTGTTTTCCTCGAAATTGGTCTTGATTTTGTTGCGTTGCCTCAAGTTGGTTCGATGAACTAGTTCGGATGGCCATTATTTCTCAATGTTTCGCGAAGCAAATTTAGCTCTAATTCAATGTTGTTCGGTAACCAAATCCTGCGTTTTCGTGTTCCCAAATTTATTATTAGTTTCCTTTTGTACGCCCTTGGTACACTAATGAAATAATGGATATATTGACCAGTCCAGCTTGATTTCTTGTGAACTGACCTTGAGATGGTACCTTCTTCACCTCTCGTTGTTCCTACATCTAGAAAGGATAAACATCCGTCTTGTTCTGTAAACTTGATTGCTTGGTCTACCTTATTTATGTGATGTAGCAGTGCATTTGTATCTTCATCCTTTTCAACGACCATGAAAGCATCGTCCTCGAAGCGTATGTAAGAATGAGCTTCATTGATAAATGATTTTAATCTAGTTGTTTCAAAATGATGCATTTATGTCTGCCAATACTGTTCCAAGAGGACTACCCTCACCTATGCCGTCAATTTGTCTGTAAAAGACTCCTTGGAATACGAATTGTACGTTGTAGTACATAATAAAAGTAGTTCTCTTATGTCGTCCACTTCTATCAGTGTTTCCGCTCCTGATGATCCTAGTTATTCACATAGGATATTTACAGTTATATTTATTGGAACGCCAGTAAAGAGGGACTTTATATCGATGGACAACATTTTCCTCTCTTTTAAATTCAAGTCGCGATTTATTCCACAAATTGAAATCTATCGTGTACAACGTACTCCATTCCACTAAGCGTTGAGAAATAATGGCTATCCGGACTGGTTCATCGATTACAAATCGAGACCAATTTGGAGGAAAACAAAACACCCCAGAGATTGACGCTTAGTGTACCCTTTGGAGGTAATCTTCCGGCTGAGATCTTCACAAGAAAAGTAGTTCGTGCGATTAAAGCACAGTTTCCATCAATACAGGTGAGAGTGGTGTTCGACAAAAAATACTGATGCGTACGAATGAAAAAGATAGCCTCTCTGTGACGTCACCACCTTTGTCTGTATACAAATTTCAATGTACCTGCAACGCTCAGTACATCAGCAGATCAAACAAGGGGCTTGATACTAGAATAAATCAGCATCTCCCTCAAAAAATATTAAAAAGTGTGCAGCTCCTGCACAAGAATCAGCAATTTGCGAACATGTACTACTCACAGGCCATGCTGCTAGTATTAACAATGTTTCAGTTTTGTACCAAGCAAAATCAGAAAAAAATGCTTCTGGCTTTTGAGGCTATTAAAAATAATACGCATAACCCCTGCTTAAACATGCAGAAATTAATCCAAATATAAATTAAATTGGACTGGAACAAAAGCATAACTAACAGGCCTTTAAAAATAGTTTTCGTTCCGCAAAATACGACACACCCATCAATTACGGACGCAATTACAATGAAAGTGATGACACACCAAATGACGTTACGCAAAAGGAGTGGTTTAAATTGCGCAAAACAAATACTGACATAGCGAAGAGTGGATTGGTTATTACAAATGAACAGTTCGGATTGGATGAACGAATCTAGAATAATATAAATCAGATTTATTAATAAATGTTATTCCATGGAAAGGTTGTGTTCTCATATATATACAGTTTATTGTTATAAATAATCCACCGAATATGATGCCAAATGCAAACCATCTTCTGGTCAATGCATTCGTTCTTTCTTACACTTTTTTTAAAATTTGTCTAAGAAATTTTCACGCAATAGACAACTCTTTTGGCTATGTGATTTTCTGTATTGCCTCAAAGCAAATAAGCGTGGCCTTGTTTCTTTCCTGCAGAATTCGTCGTTACTTCTGTATATCTGTACTATACACGTAAAAATATTTTAATTACTTATTTTTTCAAAATGAGCAACTTACATATTCAAATGGCGAATATAACACTGTAGCTTTCCTGAAGAAACCATTGTTATTGCCAACAGCATCAATGTTTTGCGCCTGTGACCGATTAGCATTTGTTAGATAACTCCTGATACGCAGGGGATTCGTAATCAGCCCATCGCATAGTTTGACTAAGGATCCATTGCTGGCATTCTGACTTGAGCTCGTCAAATTCACATTGGATGTTATGGTGCGATTACGCTTTGCATGCCTTCTATTTATCTTTGTTAGTTTGACATCATTCATATTAGCTGGTTGTCCTGTCAAGTTCTTTTGCACACTTGGAGACGGGTTGCTAACAGTTGATGTAGGTCTGTCAGCAAAACGTGTAATCTTGACTATATTTCGGCTGGACTTCCTCAGTTGTTGAGTTGCAGACGTAAACAGAGAGGTGGACGAGTGGTGTGTAAACTTCGCGATGGAATTACCGACCTCAGCAGTAAACGGCAGATTCGCTTCGTTTTCTAGCCTGTTCTATTTAGATGGTAAACACGAATGACCGAAATTTATTAAATCAATTATTCCCATTTAGCGAAACATTTACGGTGCAGATAAATCGTGAAACATTAAGACGATAAATTATTTTTCTCTGTAATTTTTTTGCAATAAAATCTGCTAACAACCCCGAAACTCAATCAAATTTGGACATTTCGATCAATGTTGCCTATGGTATTTGACGGCACCGCGCTCTGTATGGTCGCAGGGTTACAAAATCTCCTATACTAAATGGCGCAGAATTAGAATAAGCATTTGTTTGTCAGTCATTCATATTCAGAGTTTTGTGCAATATGTAAAACATTATTTGTTATACTATTAGCCAGGAAATAGTTCATCAATACCTATTTCAGAGAAGTAGTAGTAGTAGTAGTAGTAGCAGTAGTAGTAGCAGTAGTAGTAGTAGTAGTAGTAGTAGTAGTAGAAGTAGTAGTAGTAGTAGTAGTAGTAGTAATATTAATTGTAGTAGTAGTAGTAATAGTATTAATAATAACAGTAGTCGTACTATTAGTAGTGGTGGCAGAAGTAATAGTTGAAGAAGTATTAGTAGCAATATTAGTTTGCTTTCCATATATATGCAATGTGGTTTGATCCTTGGCAGGTCAATTTGGCGTCGTACTCTGATGCCAACCATGGGAGGTCGAAACGCGTCAGTGCGTGCGACTGGCGGTAGTTTTGCTATGTTGTCTGACGACTGGTTAAATACAATGGGATTGGTGCTTACTTCAAGCTCGCAAACTTGATTTAAAGAACAATAACTATAATAAGGTCTATTTTTTAATTAGATTGTAAATTAGCAGAAAACCAATGATAATCAAGGTATCAGATTCTAATCTAAAAATATTTATTCCTTCTCATAGAAAAATACAAAACGTTTTGACACATCTACTATATATAAACAAGGCCGTTTTGAACTACATATTTTTATGTCAAAATGCAAATCTTACAGAGAAAGGAGCAGCAAATTACTTCAAAACCAAACAAAATAGGTAATTGTGTATTAGGTGTTGCGCACCTTGTAACAAATTTGTTCGAATATGACCAGAAGGACAAGCGAAATTTAGCATAAACGGAAAGTATAATCATTTAAACATTCATTTCGTGCTTGCTGGCAACTCATCAGTAGGATACGGTTTTACGCTCTTTACCCTCTATACATTTGGGTGAGAACTTTGAGACAGTTGGACAGTACAATCTCTTATAGTACTGTGCAAACCTGCAGTGGTGGAGGTAACTTCACACAAAGTATTTGGCAAAGCGAATTCAAATACAACTGATTATATATTTTATATAGAGAGATGTAACTTTTACAAAAACTAAGGTTATTCTGGCAATACCTAATGCCAAAACTAATGTGTCCGTATAGGTACATGGTACCAACACTATGGATGCCCAGTCGGTACATGGAACCAGCAAAATGGATTTAAAAATATGCCAAATTGCACCAAATCGACAATTACAAGATCTTGACATATGTAACGGCTAGAGGGCGTATTACAGACTCATACTGATAAGTCGCCAGTAATCAAAAGACGCATTTGTACATCTGATTATATATTTCCTTCATTATGACTGCTTAGATTCCACTTTTAAAATATTTTCATTTAGAAATTTTGTTGTCAATTTACGATTTTTATTTGATATCAATATTTGTTGAGTCGTTAATGCGGATTCCTTCAGAATTTATTATTAGCGTATCATCCAGCCGAGACTTAGTTATCCCTTTCTCTGCAGTCTAAGTGTTCAGTTGTGCATATAACGCTCTTACTGATATTTCCAATCCGTCAGAAGCCATTTTATTTAATTCAATGCAAATGCTTTATGTTTAATCAAATATATATATGATTTTGCTCGTATAAAGCGCATCAATTTAGTAAAACAAATAAAAATATTTAATATATTATATTCACTTCTGCCACTCGAAGGCTGCTTCCATCATTGTGCTGACTGCTTCATCTTATTACGTGCACTTCAGCGAGAACTACCTATTGAAATTATGCTAGCCATAGATAGGACTATTGGTGACTACTCTATCTCAAATAGGCTATTGAAACTTCATCCCATCTCAGGAGTCGGCTTTGGCACCCCAATTAAACGATCATGTGAGACGGCCCGTGTTCCATTGGGCATGTTAAAGATAACTGTGTTGTGCTCTGTGTCCAAATTTTCCTAACGATACGGACCATAACTTACAACCTGTAGTTCATGGGATCGAACTTCGCGACTCTTAGGCAAGTGCGCGTAGGTCGTCTTGCATAGGCTTGTTGCTGTTTGACGCCCACATATTCAGTTAGCTGTTTTAGGCGCTTCACAACATACGTTATCGTACAGCGCTCATGGAATTCGGGGATTGCTGGTTCACCTGGCAATCTGATATGCCCTCCAAAGACCTTGGCTCGAACTGTGCATCCTGGTCGGTAAAAATAACTTGTGGTGCACCATCGCTCTTCTAAACACCCTATAGTCTTCTCTGTTGTGATTTTCTTCAGTGGTACAAACTCGACACATCGAATAAACTTGTACACAATGGAAAACAAATAGGCTACCTCGCCACGAGCCACCGTCAGTGAACCAACAAAAACAATATGAAGAAACTGGTTATGTGCAGTGGCATTGTAAGTAATAGAGATGACCCTTCTAATTTTGTGGTTTAAAACAATAGCTACGCATTTCTAGAGACATGCCTAGCCAATACAATCGCGACTGCAATGGCTCCATGAGGCGCCCATGCATCGGGATATCCCAACATTGCATGCGGAAAGCCATCAAATCTGCTCGTATAGAGATAGAGTCTATAGAAATTCACTATACCAATAAACCAGCGCAAATGTTTTCTGGATAGTCCTTGATAGGTGGTACATTTAAATCTATTTGTATACATCCCTCTACCGAGACTGAGTGACCCAGGATACACACTTGCCGACATATCTGACCTTTTCCTGGAATAAAATGTTATCTTCATATGACGGATACGGACAACATCTTCTGCAGCGTAATACGTATTCAGGAATGGCCCATATATTAAAATTGCCAACATAAGCTATTGTACGTCGTAAGTAGGACGCGAAAGGGTCCATCATTCTTTGTAACACTTTCGGTGCGATCTAAATTCCAAATGGTACCCGAGTGAATTTGAAATGACCTTGGGATACCTGAACCGCTCACGTCAACCGGTCATCGGGCCGAACGCTAATTTGCCAAAATATTTGTTAAGGTCCAATAACGGAAAATCATTTGCCTCCCGCTAGCTGTAGAAACAGATCACGCAGAGCCGGCATAGGATACGGATCAGTTATAGTCACAGAGTTTAATTGCCTGTCGCAACAAACCATCCATCATCTTAAAGTTAACCATAGGAGCTCGAAAAGACAAGAATGGTTCATGAATGCCAACATCTATCATGTCTTCCGTTTCCCGAGTCATTGCTGCTAGTTTCTTTGGAAGAGCAGCATATATTTTTGTAGTTCGTGATTTTCATTTAATTCTAGCCACAGTCTAGAGCGACAGACCGTTGATTCTGGACATTCATCGCAATCAGAGTGTCGGAATATGGTGTTGTATTGGCTTTGAAGCTCATTCCACCACCCGGACAGACACCTGGTCTCCCCCTGTACCGTTGGGCTACATATCGACATTTTGGAATTCGTGTTTTTCGGCCTTAAGGGACATATACGTTTATTTTGACAATAGATCGTCTTAACCAATTTTCTAATAAAAAAGGAGCGTTTGTGCATTCGTTACAGCAAAAGACATATTGTAAATATCATCATTTATTAATAAGTTACTGATCCATTAGCCCGCAGGAAACATAGACGCACCCGATGCCTGATCAAAAAATTTGATCCCGTATATTTTACACAAGTCATTGGTAATACCGACTAACCAGCTCCAGTAATCAATTGCATAATCACTGGCTCTCCGTTGAATAGTTCTAAAAATTTTAATTTATCTAAAGTACTTTTGTTTCCCATAATTCTTATTCTTCGAAGGCCATCTGATTCTGATCAGATTTTAAGGTGCTCTGCTTATCTTTGTCTCTCGATCTATAAATTTGAGAATCCAAATGATTTATCTTTTTGGCATTCACCCCGACTATCAATATTGGTGAGATGGTGCACCCTATTGCTTGGAGAAAAACACTGATTTTGCTGACCCTTAGACGATGTATTCGTCGTAGCTGGTAACTTTATATATTGATATTGCTTCCCAGCCGCTGTCTGTCGCCGTCCGTTCCGGAATCGCTGATTATGCCGCAAAAAATCCAATAAATTATGTGGCTGCTGCCCAAACGTAGTGACGGGACCTATGTGTGGAGTCGCAATAGCCAATTTGTTGGTTATCGTGCATCATCTTTGAAGAGCCGGAGTTCTTCCTTCTAGACCTCTCTGTGTGATCGATATTTTGCAATATCTGGTAGGATCCAGCAGCATAAACATGATGGCGTCATGTGGTTGTAACCCGGGCAAAGACCCAGTAAGCTTGGGCAACCACCGTTTGATGCGTGCCATTGTATCAAGGGGCATCTCACCCGGAATTGGTTTCAGTCTGTACAATTCTCAAAACACCTCCTAAGGCCTCGCTCTGAAATGATCCATCACTGGTCCCTCATATTCTTCATACGGTAGGTCGACACTCAATTCTAATTGGACTACAACTATCCGGTCAACTAATTCCTGGACATTCACGCGCACAATGGGTGCTTCTAATGAAAATTCTTGCACTCGAACAGAGGATTCAAATTTTGCGAACCACAACTGGGGCCTTTCCACATCCAAGTGTGCAAGCATAGGCTTAAGTTCTGATGACGGTTGGAACAATTCGTCGATTTCGTTGAAAAAACCTGCATATGTCTGTCCGATGTCTCTTTGATGCGATCGGAAATGTTGATTTTACCTATATTGGTTGGATCGTTTATATGGATCCCTTCAGAATTTATTAATAGTCTATCATCCATCCGATATTTGATTATCTCTACCTTCACAGTCAAAATGTTCAATTGAACAGATAATACTCTTACTAACTTTTCCAATCCGTAGGAAGACGTTTTATTTAACTCAACACAAATGCTTTATTTTTAATCAATTATTTATAGGAGTTTGCTCGTATAAAGCGCATCAATTTAGATTAAAAAAATACAATCATTTATTATTTAATAGTCACTTCCGCTACTCGAAGACTGCTTCCATCATTGTGCTGACAGCTTCATCTGAATAAGTGCACTTCTGCGATGGCCTTCTGTTTAATTCATGCCAGCTCTAAAAAGGAACATTGGTGAGTTCTCGGTTTTTGGTTTTTTGATTCGTGGCCAGTTGATTAGAATATCCTGTTGATGAAACTTTTGAATATTAATGACAGATTTTTGTAGTTTTATATAAAGGGCTTCATAAGTATAAAATAATTTTTCTGATTTTGCTTTATGTGGAATTGAGAAAATAATCAAATTGACTGGGTGCCCCATGTCCAATGTATAATCAGAAATAACTTATTTTCCTCCGGTAAATGTTGTTTGATTCCGTTGATCAATTGCTTTTTCATGCGTCTAATATATGTTCTACAGCACATACTTCAGAATTCATAGACTATAAATGATTTGGAAAGAATTGACAATTGATCCTTGGCATCCAGCCTCATGATTCTCTGTGTACTAAGTATGAGATTGACTTTAACCCTGGTAAAATTTCCTTAGTTATTCTACTTAACCGTCGTGTATTTATTGAGGCTGAAACATCGCTTCTAAATGGTAAGTTTAGGACAGCCTTCTTGATGTTTTCCACTCTAGTTCGAATTGCTGTAGTCTGAAGTTATATATATATATATATATATATATATATATATATATATATATATATATACCGGAAATAATTTATTAGCAAGAAAGCACACTAATTTAACAGATGCTAAATTTATATTCTAAACGAAGTATGATTTGCGAAAGGAATTATATTTATTATCTGCCTTTGTTGGCCCCACCAAGGTGAGGGGACACCACTTGTACCAAATTCCCAAGAAACTCCATGAAATGTCTTGGAGCTGGCTTATCCTCCAAAAGGAGTCAGCCGCAGTAAAGTAAAGTAAAGTAAGTAGTGTTTGCATCCACTTGTCTTTAATTTGAACCCTAATATTTCAGTTTCCGAAGTTGAAAACTTTTCTCAACGGAAAGCGTATCCCAATAAAAATTTGACCATCATTTAGATTAAACTGTTTCATTTATTCTTACTGGTAGATCTATTAAGCATTATTTTTTCACTACATATGTGTGCATGTGTCAATTATGTGTGCACGTGTCTGCTAGTGTACATTCAATTAAAGTGAAATTACAGTGATCTAATAACACTTACCGATGATTCTCAATATAAACGTATACCTTTCATGTGTGTATGTGCTCTCGTTTAATTTGGATGAGAATTAATCAGTTACTGTACGTGTATACTCATCAAAGTGAAATTAAAGGGATCTGACAACATCTTACGATTCACTAACTAAGCGTACGCCACGCCTCTGTGTATGTGCATTTTTTTAGGACTGATAAGTAATCAGTTACATATAATTAACTTCACGTATGTCGCTCATTCAAGTGAAACTAATGTGATAAATGTCAATTTCTCTTTGCACACGTCAGATTTGTTCTTTTGCACTTACTTTCTTAAATGAATTATTTACAAGTGGCATCCAGGTAAAAAAAAGCAAGTTACTCTGGAAACAAAAGTCGCCTTTTTCTAACTGTATATAATTATGAATTAGCAAAAATGAAAACAAAATATAAAAAGATTCAATGAGCTAGTAAGGTAAAAGAAATTCGAAAATTGCCTTTTGAAAGAAAGATAAAAGTAATACAGCAAAGTTAAGCTGTCTTTATTAAAAATCAAAAGTGATGGGTTATTAAAAGGTGTTACACTACATAAAGAAACTAAGTTAATAGATACAATTAGAAACCAAGCAATCAAGCAAAAAGTTAAACGATAATCCTAAAATTGATTTATAAATTTGTTGTAATCCAAGTTTGTCTGTATCACATTATTTCGAATATGTTTAACATCACATGGTCATAAATTACAAATCGAATATACATAGTTCCCCCAAGAATTAAATGGAAATTTTCTGAGTTAGTACTATTTATGTATTGCATATATATATATATATATATATATATATATATATATATGTATATATATTCAATAATGTGTGTATTTAGGATTATTGATAGTTTTATACTTTTCAAGATGCGCCTCAACCGGTGGTGACCTATTAATTTGATTCTTAGAATTTCGAATTTACGAATGAATTTCATCTATTAAAATGTAATTTAAGATTGTTTCGTGTTTAATCAACATATATATCATTATAATTCTCACTACTTGAAGTGTCGCATCAATCGATGGATTTATGTATATTGTCAAGAAATTACATAACTCCATAGTGCTCTATTAATTTTTCATTCGATCAGTAGATTTATTCTCCACTTTAGTTTATTTACATTCAATTGTTGTTTGCATCGATCAGTTTTCACAACCTTCAAATTTCTAAACCACCCAACAAGTGTTGAATTTGAAAGTTCGTTTGAAGAACGAGTATTAGCTTACCATCAAGCAGACAATATTCAAACTCGTCAGTCCACGTCCCCGCTCTGGTCAGCTTTGTTCGAATCCCGCTCACTACAACTTTCAGTCATAATCACTTTGCATCGAAGTTCTTCTCATCAATTTTCTTTAACTATAAGTCCCTCACACCACAGAGCAATAAACTGCAGGCATATCGTTTTACGAATGTGTTAGAAGTGTGCTTAATAAATTAAACGTGTCTGTTCCGTACTGTACACATTGATGATCTACTCCACATCAAAGAATATTCTCTTTTCGAAACAAACTTGCAGTTATTATAATCAAGGTTGCGGTCTTGATATAAACACCTGACCCATTAATTACTTACATATGTCAGTATAAACTAAGAATTGTATAGTGTAGAAAAGGCAATTCATCCAGTAGACCGGTTTCGTCCTTATTGGGAACTCATCAAGTACTGGCCAGAATTTGCCGCGGACAGGATACGAACCTGGGCACGTCTGCTTCGGAATCTGGTGCTCTAACCACTGAGCTATCCTGCCGCACACTACACTACACACAATTTTCAGTTATATACTAACTAATGTAACTTGGTTAGTCAATTTTTCCTTTAGGTGGAGCTCATATGGCATCCATTTAGACCCAAAGTTCCAACTAACCATGCCCAATCTGTCATTACTGAACAGACACCACATTACATGGGGAAGTGGTATTGAAATGAACATTTATATGCTTAAACGAACATTAGTTGCGCGGGTGGTGATAACAATTATTATAATCAAGGTTGCGGTCTTGATATAATAATTGTTATCACCACCCGCGCAACCAATGTTCGTTTAATTATATAAACTTGCAGTTGACCGTGAGAGATATTAAGCGCATATGCACAATCTTCTCTCCAGCTCAAGCGTCTAACTAACTCAAACTCTTTAGAACATGCCGCCTTTGTAGTTTATCTAACGATCCTGGATCACGATTCATCTGTCTATGCAGTCCAGTGGCCACCAACTCTTTCAATTATTTTTGACACAAATGAGGCCAAATTTTAATCTATTTGTTCACTATACCGTCTGTTTATTACAACTTTTCCTGTAATTTTATCCTTGCTATAAAAATTATGTCAATTTAACTGTAAAAAATCATCCGCCGATGATAAAGCATGTCACTATTTGCGTTTACGAGTTGTCGCTTTGCACTATCAGTTTCGCAAATACACCATTGATCCCCATTTACAAGTGCGCATTGAGTTCGTACTCGTTGTGGTTGGTTGCTGATTCGGATCATATTTGAAAAAAACTGTTACTAGGTGCGCAATGCCTACTACGCAATTGCATATGTAGTAGTTCTCCGCCACAAACAGTATCTGAAAATGAAGTATGTTTGGTTTTTTGCAGTTTTAAACTTTAACTTTAATTACCGTGACATTGTAACAGTACAGGTATACCTACACGTGTTCGATACTTTTCTCCCACTCTCATTAACATTCTGCAATAATTGGGGATGAGATTATGTATACTTGTATATAATTTGGAGATAGCTGCAGATGTACTGAGTTAAGGGTTGGTCAGCAACTTATTGTATATAGGCATATATATATATATATATATATATATATATATATATATATATATATATATATATATATATAGTTGTTTTGCGGATGTTTTCACGTGCTTCATGCATATGCACATATAGAATTTAGTTACTGAGACCAATACTTTATTTAAAACCAATAGTGTGTCAATAGATTTTTTTAAATTTATAAATAGAACTTTTTCTGAGCGAGGTTACCACATTTGCTTAAATCTACTCTTTTGAGCATTGTACGGTGTATGTGTGTGTGATTAGAGGCCTGATGATGATTCTGGAAAAGGAGAGTCGAAACTTCGTCAATCAAAGAAGATTAAATCGTATCTCATTTCCAGTGGTTACTAAGAACAATGTTGAAGCCTTCGGAGGTCGAATCAGCACCCAGGCACACCGAGTTCGAAGCCAAAGCGTACTTGAAAATGGGGATCAATCGGATCTTTGCGAAAACCATAGTGCAAACTATATAATCACCAAGAGCCCTTTATCCTCACTGCGTCAATGGAGACCCAACACACATCCAGACGTTACATTGTTTGGAAACAAATTTAGCCAAATTGGCAGCGCCATGCACTAAAGTGAAATAATAACACCAACCAGCATAAAATCTTACTTTTTCAAAGTTCGGGATGCAATTACATTACCTATAACCTGCTCTACATCCAACCAGCGCATACGGGCTTCAATCAAGCTAAGAACACTATTTAGGGCGAGCAAAATAATGCCCGGAATTCAAGACGCCACAATTCGTCACAAACCTGTGCTCTCTTCTTCACTTATTGACGTTCTTATTGGCCTAATGATAAACAATCCGGCATTGTGCGTCAAAATGTGCAAACGAATAGCTTTAGACTCCCGTCGGCAATTCGCATTTACACAAGTCCAGCTATTCCACAAACTCAAGATATGTAATATAAATTTCTTCTTCTCTGATGATACTAGGCTTATAGGCAACTATACGATCTCCTTTTAAACTATTCTTCCGCAAACTTGACATCAACAGATGGCGATACTCCGAATTCTGCATTGGTTTTAAATTTCACCGACAATGATAGCTCAAGCAATTCAGTAAATTAAATCCAAACAAAAATTTAATAGGAAAGGAATTTTTGTTGAATTATTGCTCTCATGGCTTGGAGCCATTTCATTCTTCTCGTCAAATATTTCTTCGCTCCGGTGTACAAATAAATATAATACATCATTAAATCACGAGTTAGTTCTCCTTATTAGGCTATCAATATGACTCTACCCTCACTAATTTACCGGATGTCCTTATTTTTTGATTTGCTTCCATTTCCCAAAGATATATGTGAAATCTTCTCTATCTTGTCCGCGGAAAATAACGGTCAGTACGTGACGAGTTACTAATAAGGACAAAACCGGTCTACTGGATAAATTGCCCTTCCTACACTTTACAATTCTTAGTTTATACTGGCGAATTTAGGTACTTAATGGGTCAGGTTTTTATATCAAGTTCGCAACCCTGATTAAAGTAATTATCACCGCCGCGCAACCAATATTGCTTTAATCCAATGGAATGCTTGTTGATGCTGGTTTAGCGGGTGGTCTTGTTAACCTGAATGGAAGAAATTTGTTTTTTATTGCTTTATTCATCGCCAACGACGTAAAATGTTCACGTTGTTGGAACTTCTGAATATTTAAGTTGGGTAATTGTATTTTATATATATATATATATATATATATATATATGTTGATAATTCAAAAATAATGTCATTAATTTGTTCCAAGATAAAAAATATATATATGCAATATTATCACGCAAATTTCACAGAATTGTTCTGAAAATCACCAAAACTTAGTAATTCTCATGTTTTTTTTTAAACAGTACACCACGTTCAATCTAAATAAGCCCCCGCCCAGTCACAAATTGTTAAAGTTTAAAAGCGGAAAATTAAAACAAATAACATAGGTTGTTTTTTTATTTGATTGCGGAGTGCCAGCTTCATATTTTCCAAAGTCGCGTTTTGCGTACGCGGGTTCTAGCTTTGCACAAAAAAATTGTCTTCGATCGGGCTGGGTTTGTATTTGTCTTAATGGAAATGCGGCTCTATTACATCTTTGTTTACTGGCGACGTTTCGGCAGGGTGGCTCAGTGATTAGAGCACCATTTTCAGAAGCAGACGTGCCCAGGTTCGAGCCCTGTCCGCGGCAAATTCTGGCCAGTACGTGATGAGTTCCCAATAAGGACGAAACCGGTCTACTGGATGAATTCTTTAAATCAAGTTTGCGAGCTTGAAGTAAACACCAATCCCTTGTATTTAACCAGTCGTCGAACAACATAACAAAACTACCGCCAGCCGCAACGCACTGACGCGTTTCGACCTTCCATGATCATCATCAGAGTACGACGGCAAACTGACTATCGAGGATCAAACCGCATTGAATATATATGGAAATCAAATTTAGATATGTGGCTCTCACCTCTAGCAGTCTCGCATACATTGAACTTGATTGGAAATGTCGGCTGCACAATTTCTATGCTTTAAAGATATGATTTAAAGAATAGTTACCACCATCCGCGCAATCAAATATTGTTTAAATTGTACTGGATGAATTGCCTTTTCTACACTATACAATTCTTAGTTTATACTGACATATGTAAGGAAATGTAGTGTTTGATCAATTGGAACTTTGTGAAACTGTTTGTGCAAAGCTAGAACCCACGTACGAAAAACGCGGCATTGGAAAACATAGGTTGTTCTAGAAAATGGCATAATTGACGAAAATGAAAATTTTTTAATGTAGTATTATGAACACTAATAAATTTGACTGTCAAACTCAAAATTTTGTTCTGTACATTCATAAATAAGGATCTCAAATAAATAAATAAGTTAAGTGCACCCTAAAATGGAAGTGCATTATATATATATATATATATATATATATATGAATATAATTAGATATATATATATGAATATAATTATATGTATGTGCTTCCATTATCAAACGCACTCTTCAGGAGGGCTATGTGTACAACGATTTAAAATTATAAAACGTACAGTTAAAAATATATCTACACTTTCAGAGGCATTTGTAAAAATTAATGCAGGCTTAATGTATTTCTGTATTACTTACACAAAATTCTTAATTCCGAGGGTTTATTTCTAATGGTACTACAGCGTGCCTTAACAGTTTGAAAATTGTAATTCCATTGCTTGTAATTATTATCAGTGTCGATGTGTCTAGTGGCAGATGTAGTGTTGTAAAATTCAATATGACTAATGTTAAATAAAGACCTTCATTTAAAACTAACACCTGGCATATTTAGCACATTTATTTATAAATAAGCCAATATTTATCAAAGAATTAAATTAAATTTTACTTATGGTTACAAAGTTTCAAGTATATATATATAGTTTATTTCCAGTCATTTTTCTTAGAATTTAAATGGTTTTATTCAGGTGGTTGTAAATTAAAGTATTGCGTGTTTGCTCGCATGTCCAAATACAAAGTGAGTTGAATTTTGCGCGCAGCCCAACAGTAGCTTATAACTATTCTTTATTATTTTATAGACAAGCATAATCTAAAAGAAAATATAACGTCTGTTAGAATAATTCAAATCAGACAATAAGCATATATCTTATTAAGTTCAGGCCCAAAATCTGAAAATGACTCTTCTAATTGCTCAAATTTGGCTATAAGCAGAAAAAAGCATGTTCGAGCATCGGACCTGAACTGAATCTGTTGTGCGTAAATTATTTGACTTTCTCCTAATTCAAACAAGTATCCATTTAGATAAACGAACACTGTTTACACGGGCGGAGATAATAATTACTTTAATCAAGTTCAGGGTATTTATATGAACGCCTCACCTATTATACACATACATTTGTTAGCTTAAAACAAAGTATTGTATAGCGCGTAAAAGGTAATTCATCCAATAGACCGGTTTTATCCTTATTGGGAACTCATCACGTACTGTCCAGAATTTGCCACGGACAGGGCTCGAACCAGGGCACGACTTATCCAGAATCTGGTTGTCTAACCACTAAGCCATCTTGCCGCACACAACACACAATTTTCAGTTATATATCAACTAATGTATCTTGGTTAGACTTTCCTTTGGGTAGAGCCTCTATAGCATCCCTCTAGTCCTAAAGTTCCAACTAGCCATCCCCAATCTGTCTTTATAGAACAGACACCACACTAAATGGGAAAGTGGTATTGAAATGAACATTTATATAATTAAACGAACATTGGTTGCGCGATCGGAGATAATAATTACTTCATCAAGGTCACGATCTTGATATAAGCACCAAACCCGTTTTTTACATACTTTTGTTAGCTTAAACTAAGTATTCTATAGCGTGAAGAAGGCAGTTCATCAAGTAGACCGGTTTCGTCCTTATTCAGAACTCATCGCGTGTTGTCCAGAATTTGCCGTAGATAGGGCACAGCCTGGGGCAGGTTTGAATCGGTCTGTGATTCTATCCACCGCGCCACTTCGCGGCACAGCACACACAACTTTCATTTTAGTATATAAATAACGTCTGATTATCTTGAAAAGAGTGACCGTTACACACAAAAATAACTTAATTCAAAATGAAACATCGTTACGCATGGCAACTCAATAAGGGGAAAATTTAGTATGCCCTGGCGAGCAACATGCTTATAAAGAACATATGATCAGCCACCTTTGCTACATTGAAAAAAATTAAATTCTAGGCTTGCGATAATGCGCTGATATGACCGGCTACATCCCTCCGATCGGCAGTGAGGAATGTTTTGTGATCACAAGCCACAATACAATTGTGATACTCAAGAGCTTTATCTTTTTGAGGGCGAAAATTAATAATTCCAGGCATAGTTTCCGTTCCGCTGCAAAACCAGTGGATGCACACGCGGCCAGACTTTACAGCATGCCGAAAGCACACAAAGTAGTTGGAACGAGTGACTTGTGGCCACTAAGTCTAATAAGGTCAATGATCAATATTCCATAATACAAACTGACGGGAATCCAAAAGCAATCCCACAGCCTTTATAAATTTAAATGTTGAAAAAATAATTTCGAGACACGCTTGATCTCTTAAATAAAGTAGAATTGTACAATATGAAGGATCAAAAATGATTTCACGTAAATCAAGATTACGATCAAAATATAAACACCGAAGATTATAAATTTATTAGTAATGGTCATTATTTTACGCAAGTCGGTGGATTGCCATTTTATAGGAGAAATTATATTATTAAAATGGTACAACTGCTTTCAGATATTAGAAAGGTTAGTTGCAATTAGACGTTGCTTCAGTGGTTTTAACTTACTAAAATGGAAAATAAAAGCCCAATTAGAGAATCCAAAGTCTCAAAAGTGAGTTAATATCGATAGATGTAAAAGTGTAAAAGCAGATAAACGAACAGTTACGGTTTTGATTCGTAAATCCGATTATAAATATAAAATGATTGAATAGTTAAATAAAAATGAAGTGTAAAATGAAATATTAAATGACTCAACTGATATGTTACGATACTAGTATGTATTAGGTGTTGCGAACCTAGTAACAAATTAGTTCAGTTGTGACCAGAAGGATAAACCAAAGGCAGCATGAACGGAAAGTATAATCTCATGCACATTCGTTTCTGTGCTTACTGGCGACTAATCAGTAGGAGCCGGTATTACGCCCTTTAACCACTATATATTTGGTAGAAGAATGTGGAATAATAGGACGGTACAATCTCCCCATGAATGGAAAGTATAATCTCATGCACATATCGTGCTTGCTTACAGACGACCTACATCATCAGTAGGAGTGGCATTACGCCCTTTAACCTACTATATATTTTTGGTCAAAGAATGTGAATAATAGACGGTAAAATCTCCCGCGAAGTGAACGGAAAGTATAATCTCATGCATCATTCGTTTTGTGCTTACTGGCGACTCATCAGTACGAGCCGGTATTACTTTTTCCCAACCATTATGCGCTTCGGGTCAAAGAATGTGGAATACGTGACGGGTTGTTCTCTATGGTAGCATCTCATGCACATTCGTTTCGTGCTCGCTTACTTGCTTATATAGTGGCTAAAGGGCGTACTACCGGCTCCTACTGATGAGTCGCCAGTAAGTACGAAACGAATGTGCATGAGATTATACTTTCCGTTCATGCTGCCTTTGTTTATCCTTCTGGTCACAACTGAACTAATTTGTTACTAGGTTCGCAACACCTAATACATACTTGCATATATATTAGTTCTTCGCAACAAACAGTATTTAACTGTAATGTTACGATACTATTAGTGCGAAATTGTATTCGGCACATGGTAACACGCTTATACAGAGAGACATTTGCACCTAGAGTGTAAGATTTGCAAAAAAGAAAATACAAGGTAACCCATTAATTATTATTTCTAATGCCAAGTACTCCCGAACATATAAAACTTCTAAGTTGCTTTGTCGTAGAATAAGAAGTTACTCCTATTTCTTAGATCACATATTAGTGAATTCGTATCAATTGTTTGAAATTGTTATTATATTTGTAAATCTCCAAGTTTTGCACAAAGGATACTACGAAACGTTTTTGCGCACAGCTAGAGCAGTTATATGCAGCATTTTTAATCCTCAGCCAAATAAACTAAAGAAGCTAATTAATCAATAATGATTCATTGGTTGCGCTGGCGGTTATAACAATTATTTTAACCAGGGTTGAGATCGTGATGTAAACACCTGTCCAATTATGTATATACGTGTGAAAATAAGCATGAATATACTCATGCGCTTTGACTTATATTGCACCGTATTTATTTCGATTGCAATCATTGCCAAATTTTTTGTCTAAAGCAGCATAAAGTCGCAATGAAATCTACTTTTTCAGTTATCTCAAAATGGAACTGTACCGCCAAACAATTAAATTTGGGCGGATTGAGCAGAAAAGCTAATTTACTTATGTTAAAGTATGTATCCACCTGAGTTCGTCAGACAAATGCATGCTTTAAACGTATGTAAAACAATAAAATTAATGCCATTTGTTTTCCGCGTTCGCCAAACATGTCGATTTTCATTTGTTCTTTAGTTTGTGCCTCGTAATTGTTTCTAGCAAATTTGAATGAAACTTTTTCAATTATAATTTTAACGTGTTAAAAAAAGAATATTTTGCCTTTGTTATATTTACAGTTGCACATGTTCCACATTTATTTTAGCTGTTTACTTTAGATAGAACCAAGTAATTCAATCAGAAGACTGGAAATCATTGATAAATGCATAGAGTTATGTTCTTTTGTTTTAAGGACTGTCAAATATCTTTGCGAGGACATCTACCGATTTTTACAATGGGCGTATATTTTATCCTAACAAAGACTAACTAACCGAGCTTGTCAAGGATCGAGAAGAAACTGGCTTCGGCTTTCGTGTTTTGTTTAATTGGTATGAGGCGATTTGTCTTATTTCTAAATTTGCCTGTTTGAGTAATATTATAGATCTACGAATAGTTCAACAGCGAAAGATTAATTCCTAATCTTGCATGAGTTTAAACTTTTAGGTCATGATTACTTTACTATTTCCTTCAGGACTTTTCACAAAAAAGTCATACTATGGATAAAATACCTGATGTATGTTGTGGTTCTCTGAAACAAAGAATATAGAAAAATTATATTTTTCATTGACTAATGTCGATCGAGGATGGTCATAAGTGAGAGACATTCACAAATTTGACGAAAATAAGCCCATCTACAAAACCGCGGTGTTGGTAAAAATTACAGGCTTTGTATATCTAAAGCAATTGTGTTCGTGCCCTTTACAACCCTGGTATATACTATATACAGTGAGTTGGATTGAAAGTCGCATTGCCGAGGCATTATTTGATTTAAGGCCATTACTGCTTGAAGACACAATCACATAGGAGATTGTACCGTCCAACTGCTCCACATTTCCTGACCAAATATGTATAGTGGGTCTTCGAGGTAGTATCGGCTCTTAATGATGAGTCGCCAGTAAGCATGAAGTGCATTTTTACACGAAATTATACATTTTGGTCATGCTCAACTTGGTTCATCCTTCTGATCCTATTTGAACTAATGCGTTACTAGGTGACCACCACAGAAAACACAATTGGATATATACTAGCTAACCGCAACAATGTAAATCAAATGGCTATATGTAGTATTAGCTAGGGCAGTTTTCTGCATATGACTTACTTCATGTGTGTTATTGTCAACATTATTAGCACCGAGTGAAGCTATTTGTTCCTGCTTATCGACATTGAATGCAGTAGATTCATTTTTTGGTTCTGTTTCCGTGTTCGTTGCCACATCTGATATTTTGAATTCTATAGCTCGGTATTCTGTGCCTAAATATAGAAGTTAGTTTGATACAATTGAAAAAAGTATCATGTAATATAAAAATGTATAATATGACCTAACAATTAAAGTAAAACACTAAATATTTGTCTAATTATCAACAAAATACTTTAAGTTAGATTTATTGAAGCCTGTTAAAAAAAATTTTTTTTAAATTTTATAATCTGCATTTCTTCAGTAAAATTTGAATTCGCTTCTAAAAGTTTCCTTCATCCATGTGTGATCACAGCTAATGTGATATTCAACATGAGCAGTTTAAAATATGAATCACTTGAGATGCATTCGTTTTTAGATTGGTAAACTACCGATTTGGAGTGAAATGTATGTAAGAGAGGACGAGAGAAGGTAATATGAAAAATGCGTGTGGCACCTCATTTGCGGAGATAACGCTATTCAGAAAGACTATTTAAAGATTTCGGCCATTTCAACCTATATGAAATAATCGTGAATTTGGAGACCAGTCATTGTTTATACATAAACATGTAAAAGCTGATCACTGCATTAGATTTCCAGGACCGGCGGAGTATCTTAGATGCGAATTAATTGAGAATTTAATAATTCGCACAGCTGGCAAATCTAAGAACTTTCCGTAATTATCAAAAAAACACTGTTTATAAAAAATCTCGCTCTAAACGGGGACAATCACAAAATATTAATTAAAACAAGAAACAAAAGTAGATGCGTATAGCATAATCATTTATTTATATCGTAGCATATCCGCAGTTAAATAAAAAAAATAAATTTGTGTATGAATTGAATAAAATATGGTGAATTCGTTGGCTGATTTTGTGCTTCCAAGAAAGCGTTTTATGCTCCCAGCTCATTTACTGTGCATGGATTTTCCCAAACTGAATAAATATTGTTTTGTGCTTCCAAGAAAGCGTTTTACGCTCCCAGCTCATTTATTGTGCATGAATTTCCTCAAACTGAATAAATATTGTTTTTGCGAAATTATCTAAATAAAATGCAACTCCGGATAAACATAAATGACATGTCTAACTGTGCTGCACAAACCTGCTTTATAACAATTTTATACCCTAATACAAAATGTATTACACAATCAACATGAGCTAAAAACAAAAATGGATGGACTCAAAATTACATATGATAAAAGTATAAAATCAAATACGAGGAATTTAAATACGCCCATTTAATGGAAAAATTATTTATTCCAGTTATGATTTAACTTTTTATGTGTACATGCTGAATTCCAGGTATTTCGTTGCGCAACACCCTGAATGAATTCACATGTTGGCCCAGGAGTGCTATTTAAAAAGACCTCACTCCTTTACGGCAATACATCTGCAAGACCACATTGCAATTTACAAAAGAAAGCGTATGCGAATTTGCATGCCAAACGATGTAATTCAGTCGTCTTTTAGGAATTCTCCTTCAACTCGTACTTACGCCAAATTAAATTTTATATAATGAGCGTATTTTTATTCGAATATTTGTTGTGTCTTCCAATTGTTGTGTTCCTCACCAGGTAGTACGCTAAACAAAACAACTCACCAAATGCTGCAATTTATACGTTGGCATGTTAGTTCAGCTCGATTTATGTTCAATAAATAATGCATTTATCTGACGATCTTTAATTTTATATAATTAAAGATAACATTTAATACAATCAAGTTTACAAAATAGATATAAACACCTTAACCCATTAAGTACATACATTTGTCAGTATAAACTAAGAATTGTAGAGTGTAGAAAAGGCAATTCATCCAGTAGACCGGTTTTGTCCTACAGTACATGATGAGTTACCAATAAGGACGAAACCGGTTTACTGGATGAATTGCTTTTTCTACACTATACAATTCTTAGTTTATACTGAGAAATGTATGTACTTAATGGGTCAGGTGTTTATATCAAGTTCACAACCTTGACTATATTAAATGCTTAACCTTAACTAAATATGCACTCATCCATGTGAATATCGATTCACAGCCAAAGTTAAGAACTATTTAACTGGCTTCAATCCCCTATTTTTCATTGAAATTCTACTTCGAACGTTCTTATGCCAAACTTAATCCATCTACTAGATCAAATTGCATTACAACAAGTGAAGCATTTACCGGTTTGTATGTTGCTTTCAAGTAAAATGGCTATATAAACTGACTGATTGAATGCAGTCGTTTTGTTAGGCACCACGATCCTGGACCAGATTACTAGAAACTTAGTACACAAAATTTCATTAAACCAGTTGTTCAGTTTGACAGTGTGCATGAATTTTCGCAGGTTATTCAACAAATAAGTCAAGTAATTGAACGGAGCTGTTGTTGATGGAAATTCTATTTCAAATGACAATATTCTGAATGACCATCGCAAAACTGAACCATAATACATTCCGGCAGTGTGCCCGTATGCAGTTAAACAATCACTGACTGCGCGAATGGTGGTAACAATTCTTTAAATCAAGTTTGCGAGCTTGAAGTAACCACCAATCCCATTGTACTCAGTCTGTCATCGAACAACATAGCAAAACTATCGTGTAGCCGAAGTTTCCTGTCAAATACAATGTACGCGTGATTACTACAGGTGATTGTCGCATATTCAATTTTGTTTTCCCCATGTATGCATTGTGGAATAATCCTCGCTAGTCAGTTTTCCGTCGTACTCTGATGATGATCATTACGTGTGACTGACGGTAGTTTTTCTATGTTGTTCGACGACTGGTTAAATACAATAGGATTGGTGTTTACTTCAAGCTCGCAAACTTGATTTAAAGAATCTGTATGCTGGTTTGTTACTTGCCCTGAAAATTTATTGGCTGAATCAGCCAACTGATTTAACGCGTTAGTGCTCAAAGAAATTTTACTTCAAAGGGTATTATTCATATTGACAATCCATTAAGTAAAACGTATAGGATTGCACAAATCAATATTTTTGACGGTTTGATTGTTTCCTAATCAGATTATTAGGTAATTGAGTCAATTGGTAGAATGCACATATTTTACCTGATCTGCGTTTTGACTATCACAGGCTGAATTCCAGTTGTTTTGTTTATTTCAAAATAGTTCGATAGCCTTTTGCGGCCATCTTCTTCAGTGCACTCATCATCACAAGGTTTAAAAAGCAAACTAATGAAGCAAACACGATACTTCCCTTAGCCTTATCATCTTTACTTCGAACTGACCTTTTACTAGATAGCTGCGTGTCATGTGTGCGTGTATTTATACAACCACAACAGTTATGTTCATCCAACTAAGTGAAACTAGAGTGGCTGTATATTAATTTACCATCTACACCCACCATGTGAAATGACATAACTGAAGTCGCCCTCAAATATATGTGTGGGGGGGGACGAATCAGAAACCCTCTTTGTAATCACATGCCATTCTAAGTCATAAAATAATAAATCAGAACGAGCCATGCAAATGTGAAATTTCAAACAAGCCACTCATGTTGTACTCAGGATTGGCTTGTTCAATAAAATTTGTTGTCATATAATTAAATAGGCGCACGTCAAGCGTGTGTATATGTGTGTAAACCTAATTAAAATAGATTCAGTTAAATATAATTAATACACATGTACGTCCATCTAAATGAAAATTCAGTCAATAGACATTTATTTAACCTTTGCACGCGTCAAACTAATATTATTATTCATTGTACTTTTTTTATGTGCAAAAACAAAAAGAAATTTTATCAGATATAAGAAAATTTTCTTTCGCATGGTCTTCTCAAATATCTACTCATGAACATATCTTTATATATAAATTGGAAAGCAAAACAAGATAGAAATATGTGAACAAAGCGAGTGTGAAAAATAGAAACCAATCAAATTGCGTGCGTCACATCCATATATATATATATACATATATATATATATATATATATATATATATATATATATATATATATATATGGGTCCTTGCTCTTCGGTAGACGCAATATTTCCGTTTAATTTCACAGTTGCTCCACACAGTGAAAATATATAATCAGGCTTAGGATCAGATATGTATTCAAATGTAATGTATTCAAATAACCACAAGCCGCTCGAAGGTAACCAGTTCAAACCATGTCCAAATTAGTTAATAAGCAAGCATTGAAGAACTTAAATAAACGGAAAGGACTGTTCTCGATACATGGCATAATTAGCTAAAATATAGAAAATTCTTAACTTAGTATTATGAGCACAATCAAACTTGACTATCACACTTAAAATATGGTTCTGTCTATGTAGAAATACAAGTTTGCTTAAAAAGGCCTATTTAAAGTGTACCTTAATAGGTCTGGGGCTTTATATATATATATATATATATATATATATATATATATATATATATATATATATATATATATTATATATATAAAGCCTGGGGCCTGTTAATATGACCATTGTTGTTTCATATTTAGAGCCAATTATCTAAACTACAGTAACTGCTTTGACCAATTCTATTAATGTGCATGTAGATTAATAGAGACGTTATATGTGGAATATATCTGAATTATTATAATTACTTATTGATGGAGAAGTTAGTTTTGCACACTTTTAAAAGCATGTTTAAAACAAAAGGGGTCGTTCCGATACGTGTTCTCGAACCAGGGCACGTCTGCTGCCCAATCTGCCAATCTGCTGCCTAGTACACGCTATTTTGAGTTATATACTAAATAATGTATCTTGGTTAACCTTTCCTTTAGGTGGAATCTATACAATATACCTTTAGATATGAAGTCTGTACTAACCACTCCCAAACTGTCATTATAGATTTTAAAAAAACGCTCGGTGGTTATATCACCAGAATCCGATCCAGACATGCCAAGGTTCAAGCACTGTCAGTGAAAAATTCGGGCCAGTACGTTCTGAGTACAAAATAAAGACAAAAGCGTTCCACTATATGAATTGTCTTTTCTAAACTATTCAACTCTTAGTTTATACTAACAAATGTACGTATTTAATGGATCAAGTGTTTTCTTTAATATCGCAACCTTGATTATAGTAATTATTATCACTGCCCGCGCAACCAATCTTCCTTAAATTATTTAACAAATTACAACATTTTTAATATATATCCTGGGTTGTTATTTCATTACGAGAATAACAACTAGCCTTATTTGTGGTTTAAGTTCAATTTCTTGTTAGTAGTATTTGGCGGGGAGTTGATTTGGATTTATGTATGCGTATGTGTCTGTTTTTGTGTAGGTTTCTTCTTATTTTACTCCAGAATGACGTTTGAGATCTGGTAATTTTTGTAATTGTGGAATGAGTTTTTACTAGGTGTTCAATTTGTTGTCTGTTACGTGTAAGAACGTTTTTTCGCCGAATGTTGTTTTTCCTATCGCCTTATTATTGAGATTTAATTTATCCCCATCATAACAGCACATGATATGCGGTTTACAGTGTTGATTGCTCAGATTTTTGGGCAGTTTCTTTCACTGATAACGATGAAAGTGATGGTGTTTGCATACCAGTTTTTTTAGTTTTTTACCAATTAAATCGAATGTTTGATGACATGGGTCAAGTTGGATTTCGTGCTTGTCGTTTTATATCGCTGGCTTCTTTTTGGCACAATACTTTTTCGGACATTGCTTTTTGTAGAATGAGAAAATTCTTAAGTTTGCTGTGTGGTCCTTTCTAAATATATGCTCGAATATTGCTGATTTTCTTCACAGGAACAGGCCCTTGATAATCAAATTCTGAAGTAAATGTAGTTGGATTCTGTTGGTCAATTTATTTTTCTTATGCCTAATTATATTTGATTATATTCTCTCTACTACGAATCGGACGTGTCCTGATGCAGACTTCTATGAACCGCTCCGTGTAGATGTTCATCAGTAAAAGTTTCCTCAGGTAGCATAGCTCATTCTTGATCTTGTGTTCAGAGCAGATCTTCCAGATTCGATTGACTAGGTTGTTAACTAGGTTCAACTTTTGATAGGCATATCTAAGTGAAGAATGATTTTCTATTTAAGGCAAGTTTCAAGTCACCATTTTGTTCTGGATTGATTTTAATGTCCAGGAATGAAAATGTTTTGCGTTTTTTTACTTCCGGAATGAATTTCATGTCTGGATCGGCTTTACCGACTCTCATGTGGAAAGCAGGTTCAGACATTTACCCGAAAGGAGCTAAATAATTATATTGCAGCCACCTGTGTTAGTGCAAATGTTTCAAGAATCAATACCCAACCACAATCCGACGAATAAGCTTATAAGCCGTCTATTTCTTAATGCTGTTGAGGACAATCTATCAAAACTGCAAAGCCTTGAGAGAATTATTCAATCACGCGTTCGTAAATTTGCAAGTTTGCTCGAGAGCGAATTCAAAGCTTTTAGAATGACGGTAGAAACGTTGATGGGAAAGTAGTTAAAGACCTCACACGAGATCAGGTAAACTTCTCTCCACTATCAACATTTCCAACTGATGCTGATGCATTTATTCACAATCAGTCAAAAAATATCCTGTCTAAACCTCAAAAAGCATTACTCTTCTCCGAAGCCTCATTCTGCAACATTAATAGAAATCAAGGAGTACGCGACATTATTTACATCCAGGCTGCAACTGAAATCTTCTACAGCGACTGAAAAAGAAGCAACGCCAAAGGAGTATTTAAGGAACGAGGACTGAATATTGAAATAATTAGCGCATTCGAACAATACATGAAGATCTGTAAAGGCAGTTAGACCATTAAAAAAGGATATAAATGGACTAAGAACAGTAAAATCATAGAAAACTGTACTTGTCACACCCGCCAAAATATCACGAGTTGTTTCACTCGAAGCAGATGAACGGGATCATAAGTGATAAATCAAAGTTCAAACCTGACAACAAACAGAAAGATGACTCAACAAATATTTGATCAAGAATACATATTATTTTCAATAAGATGGAGAATTACTTCTTAGCTTCGATGGCTGATTGCGCTAAATAATCAGGATTCATGAAGGAAATTCATAAACCAAAATCTATTGGAACAAACCTGCAAGTCTGTACGGTAAGGCGACCTCGTAAAACCTTGGTAGACTATGAAGCTTCTACGGTGTGGCCCATTAATTCAAAATAAACCTGCTAAGATTCCCTGAAAATACTTCAAATTTTACAATATTTCACAAACACCAATAACATCAAGGACACTTTCGAGTTGTGAAATGAATTAAAGGAACAGCACGTCCTAGAAAACATAGTGGTCCTGATTTAGAAACAGGTTCAAGGTATTCCTCAAAGACATCATATTAGCAAGTACAACACACACATGAAATTTGCATCTAAATTTAAATATATCCGAACGTTCGATAATGTAGCTGCGGGAAGCTGCACAACACCTCCCCTGGCGGATGTAAATGTGCACCATCTTGGGTAAATTACTCTGAAAAACATCATTTATTGGTGAATAATTTACAAAATTTATGTAGATGATCTACGACGGCTCATTCAATACGCTATTGACTTAGCCAAAATCCTCAAATAGCTCAATGAAACCGATCCCGACTTAGAATGCACTTTCGAGGTGGAGAAAGACAAAGCTTTTCTCTCCTTTGACATCCAACTCATTCGATAAGATAATGGTGATTTGACACGATATTACATAAAAATAAGCTTTCACTGAGCAACAAATTCATGGTAACATTAGTGGGCCAAAATCTCATAATAGAGAAATAGTGGAAACCCTAATCAACCAAATCGTGAAGATCTACCTCGAATACAAAATCGAGGATGAGCTCTGCTATCCGGGAGGCTAGTTAGTTCTTCAGGTATTAAGAGTTTCGAAATATGTCCCACATGTAAGAATGCCTAATAATTAAACCTAAGTTGGCAATGACTTCAAATTTTGTGTAGCATTCTGCAGAAGTGGCCCAATAGATACAGACCCAGACTCCAATTCAGAAGTGCTTGGCTTTAGCCCAGTCCGTGGCAATTTCTGGACATTCATCAATGGCTTCCCAATACGGACCAGGGCGGTCTACTGAAAGAATTGCATTTGTAACCCTCTGCATTTCTTTGTTTATACTGATATATATATATATATATATATATATATATATATATTTCTTTAAATAATATTGTTTACAGTGATTCATTTCTTCTATCTCTTAGAATAACACGTTAAAATATATTCTATCATTGTGCATGTCAAATAATTACATTCTCAAAGGCAGACATCAGAAAGAATTATTTTTCGCAATAGCTAAAGCTAGAACTGCATGGTCATGTATTTGTGACTTCATGATCTACACGAGATTAGTTTTAACATCCTTATGTTCTAATCGATACATACGTGCGAGGCCAAGTGTGCTGCTTTACTACTAAAACATATTACCAAATTGATTCGTTTAAAACTTAATCATTGTTGATAAATTAGATTTTCCAACAGTGTCAGTTCGAATTATGACCTTAATCAGTAAAATAAACTGCAAAGTGTGCGCTAGTGATTTGGCGACAATAGCGTACCATAAAGGCGTCAACTTCTATCATTGTGCTATTTTAACTTCCTTCCCAACTTAGTCAATTATTCCGGATAGATTTTGTTTTCATGAGGACATTATTATCAGACACTACCAGATTGCTTATGCCATGCAACAAAATCAATCTAAAATAAACGAAAGCCGATTTGTTTATGGCCATAACCACCAAAGGTTTGGAATTGACACGTCACTCGTAAGCTTTGGCTTGTCTGGTGGCAACAACGGTTTGCTAAAATGTATAATATTAAAGGAGAAAAATGCAGAAAAATAAAGGTTGAAATAGAAATAAAGAATGAAATCATAGGACAATGAGGGAGATTGAATAAGAGTAATATAGGCGGACAAAATGTTAAACGGACATGTCAACAGTTAGTTACAAAATAGAGAGAGAGAGAGAGAAAGAGAATAAAAAGGGAAAACATAGCAACGAGGAAAGGAAGGACGGAGTCGATTAAAAATACCAAACCATGAAACAGTAGTACGAAGCATTGATATAGACGAAAACATTGTGGTTGTACGCGTATTTTAAGGTGTGTCACACTGAGAAGATCAGACAAAAAGAAATAAAAGTGGTTGGTTAGGTTATTATAAATAGGATTACAAATAGTTCTCATCCAAGTAGTGTCTCGTATGCGACGTACTTGACAGGACAAATCTGCTGCACAAACTGTATACAGTTACACGAAAAATATTTTGTAGATTTCGCCACAAGTATATAAAGAGTCAAGTTTGCATGCTTGTGCTAAACACCAATCTCATTGTAGACTTAGCAATTTCTGTACTATAGGCAGTATTAACTAACATATTTGGCAAGAATTCAAAATATAGCAAGATAAATTTGACGATCTTCATATAATTTTACTTTTAATTTCCCATTTCTCAAATTCTAAATTGTTTTCTCAACTGATCACCATGTACAAGGATAAGAGAAGTCGATCATTTCTGAGCATATCATCAACAAGAAAATGATGTTTAGACTGTTTTCTGCAAACAGCTAGGTTAATTCTTTATTTCCTTATTTAGAGTTACTTAATCTGAATCGTAGCACTGCTCTGATCAGTAATACTATCGCTCAAGTTTAATCGTCATCAAATTTAGTATTTCCGCTTTTATAGTAAATTAGTTGTTGACAATGATTTGAAGATGACTTAGTAGACCATGGGCCACATTTTAAAATGTGTCGCCTCGATCCTATGCACCATAGTTAAGCTCTGTTAGACAGGTCGTAAGTTCATTAAAAGATCATTCATTGTTTTGCGTCACCAAAATTCCTTAATTAGAGCTCCATTTCATTGACGAAACTATGCTTATACAATTATAATATTATTAGCGTAAAAGGTAATGCCCATGCCTTTTTTCAATTGTACTGCTCATAAAATAGATGATTTGCTAGTTATGCTTTCTGTTTTCTTATTTACAGGATTTATTCTAAGTAATGGATCTACTCTGTCACAAAGACAGCACACAAACAGTGAAACACTTCCAAGTCGAGGGAGGAGCGCACATAATTTTAATTACATTATATTAAGTTTTTTCCCACTTTAGCTACATAAATGTGTGACACCACCAAAATTTAGTTCTTGCAATATAAAATGATTTAATTTGGCGTCAATATCGATTTGGTCAATGCTTTAATTTAAATCAGACCAGCTTCGTTTTCACTACAAAACAAGTTTAAAGCCAAAGTATTTTTAAATTAATGCAGCTTTACTTATTCGCTTGTTGGAGCATAATTGGAAAGTTTACAGAAATAGATGATTGCCTCTACATTGGTAGGAATTTCCCGCTGATCTTGGTATATATAAGTGCACAATGCAGAAGAAAAATTACAGTTATCATAATATAATGTATAATTAAACTAGCGAAATTTTCTTCCACGCATAGTACGGTTGAAAATGAAATACATCAAAGAAGACCGATTTCATGATTTTTCATGCGATAACTTCTGAAATTTTTTATTAAACTGACGGAATATGTACGATAAAGACCTATTAATTCACTGTAACCACGTTTTTCGTTTAATTCCTTTTTGCCCGTGTGTTGATTTACTTAATCGTAGATTTATTAAGAGTCATGCAAATCGACATTCACTTCAATATTCAAGTGATAGTCACCTAAAATTTATCGGTACAAGTTGACACATATCTGCATTTCAAATTGCAATATACAAAGTGAGTTTATTTGATGTATTTCTCATTTATTCATCTTTAAATGAAACTTGTAACGACACAAATCAATCGCCGACATATTGCGTAAATTAAATTCAAATTTATTTACGTTGCACCAATGAGAAAAAACCAAATTGCCGTTTAACCACGTTTAACCACGTTTAACCAATAGTATGCAAGTACACATATTGCATGCTATTTAAGCACGGTAATTTACCATGCAAGTCAGTTGGTCGTATCTACGTTCTGCCTCGTGTTACACATGTGCGTGCTGTCGGCTGTCAATACCTACGCTGGATATTGATTTGTTTCACCAACAATTGGCAACATTCGTGACTCACCGTGGTGCACTTCAGCCAGCAAGACGAGCCAATTAATGCAGAACCTCAACACACATGATAACAACAGCAGGAACCACAACCAGAGTCCACCCAAGGAACAGAACATCATCTTACATATATATAACTTACGCGAACGCCGCCAAGGCCCTCTTAAGGGCCCCCATATCAGTAACTACTCTCTATTCAGAGCACCTTAACCGAGTTTGTAACGTCGTACGGCATTTACTTGAAGCCGGGGCGTTTACAAATTGGCGACCGCGCCAGGATATTGATTATTGTTCTGATTTTTTTGGAATAAATAAAATTGACTTCCTTTTTCATCTATTTGGGATAAAAATCGATTAAGATTTGCGTTTTATCTACCGTGATCGTGGTCATCTGTGAATTTTGTTGGGTATATATATATATATATATATATATATATATATATATATATATATATATATATATAAATATATATATATTCGTGGTTTGTGTTGGGGGGACATAATAATAATAGATTGACATTTGTGTTTTCTTTAAACTGATAGTGGTTTTCTGGGAAATCCATATAAATCGAATTCTTCACTGCACAAAATGAAACGGCTTGTGGGAGCCAGTATGTTTGAAAGGCGCTCCAAGCTAATTTATTAACTGAACATTAAATTGTCCAGTCATTAGAAAGCTACCTTATCCCATTTTGGGCCTACAAAACGAGGTAGAATCCTTGCTTGGACCCACGGAAACAGAGCAGATAATAAACAAATATGCGCAGTTAGATATGCCAAATCTTGGCCCCATAGAAATACTGAGGGAATTACGGAAACGTTGGTATAAAGCCAACATTTCTGACCATGAGGCTAAGGTTGTTTTTATTAACAATCTTCCCCAAACATTAAAACTCTTTGCCAGACAGCTCCCCAACACTCTCTCTATAGATGACTTATCAGAGAGATGTGAGTTAGAATATAGGGTTTTGGAACCCAAAGTGAATCCATCATCCTTAAGTAAGATCTAAATCTAAATATATTTCGCTGACTTCAAACGAACAAAAATCTTTAAAAGGATGAGATAAACGACAATCTCCTCTTTAGAGAGAACAGTGGCGAACATGGCCCAAAGTTCTAGAAGGATTGGCCATTACCAAATCGGAGATAAATCAAGTGAATGCTCGACCAAAATTCGTTTCCAAGTCATATTATAATGGTAGGCGGCGATCGAGATCTCCGCAATCGTTTAATAAATATGCTCCAAAGAACTGGTGTTATAACCACCAGAAGTTTTTTATGCTTGCCAAGTTTGTCTTTGTCGTTCCGAAAAATTTCCGAATGAGTGTCAATTTCCACAGCTGACGGTTTCGACTTACTTGCAGGCGAAGGGCATTCGTATGGGAAACGTCGATGCAGGAAGCGTATGCATATTTCAAGACATATGCAATGCTCTCCCTGTAGTAATCACCCGGCATGCACCACTTGATTTCTATCTTGATCAAAGAAATGACGGCTGCAGAAATTTTTATGCAGTCATTGCCAAACATAATATAATAGGCCTATTTCACTTCTAAAACGTATTGTTGATCTTAATCAAAATCAAACACCCCTCCACCGGTTAAGCAGTTTTTGGACTAGGTTGCCTGAGCGTTTGGAGTTACAGGGCATTGGAGCCAAT
>JAQBSW010005707.1:0-55068 GCA_029291075.1 Eudiplozoon nipponicum | reverse complement strand
TATGTGCGTGAACCGGGCTTTAGGCACCTTGATGACATGTGGCGCCCTTTTGGTGTGTTTCATCACTTTGCATTTCTGACATTCTTGACATTGTTTTGACGACTTCTTGACATCTCGCCGCATGCCAGGCCAAAAATTCTTTCTGGATAATATTTCCACTGAGGCTTCGCCAGATGGGTGGCTTATTGCATGGTAAACGTCGAAGATCTAGTGACGGAGTATTTCAAGTATGGACGATAGAGGGTCCACGCCAGTTATTTCACACTGCAGCAGCGTTCCATCATAATCAAATATTTTCAGGCGATTGACATCAAATGTCCGAAGTGATGGATCATATTGATATGCTGCTTGCAATTCCTGAGTGCTTATAAATGAAGGACACAGATTAGAAGCACAGAGTTCTGCAGGAAGGCTCAGGGAGTCCTCAACCACGTTTTCTAATCCTTTGACATGAGTGACTTTATATTCATACTCGTGTATTCGTGTAAGTTGTGAGTTGGCACGTCTTGAATATAAATACTCTTTCTTTCCTCTGAGCATCGGGAGTAGAGGAGGGTGGTCGGTGTAGATCTTGAACTTTCGGCCATTCAAATAGGTGTGGAAGTGTAGGATCGACCGGTAGATTGCGAGTAACTCTTTCCCTAATGTATCATATCGCGTCTCGCGAGGTTGTAGTTTTTGCGAGTAGAACGCGATAGGTCGGTGTATGCCATTGATGGACTGTTAAAGTACTGCCCTATGGCAACGTCGGATGCGTTCGTAATCAATTCAAAAGGTTGAGACCAATCCGCAGAATGTAACATGGTCGCTTTGCATAAGGCCCTTTAGCTTCCTCATAAGCCTGCATGTCGTCCACAAAGAGCTGAATCAGTTGTGATTTCTTGACAAAACGGTTTTGTGACACGAGATATTTTCGAATCGGTGCCAGAATCTTGGCAAGGCAAAGTACGAGTCGAGAATAGTAGTTCATCTTGCTCAAGAATCGTCATAACGCTCACACGGTGGTTGGGGGCTGTAGATCTTGAATAGCACGAACCTTAGCAGGTATAGTTGTCATGCCTTTCTCGGAAATTTGATGACCGAGGAATTCAATTGATTTCTGTGCAAAGACACATTTGTTGCCATGAAGCCGGAGGCCATAGTCTGCTAAACGTGTGAGTAGAATGTCAATGTGCTGCAAATGTTAGGACATTGAGTTGGAGAATACTAGGATGTCGCCTAAGTAGGGAATTACAAATAGTAGACCATCTAGTATTTCGTCCATAACGCGTTGAAATATTTGAGATGCGTTTTTGAGACAGGAAGGAATATAATGATATTCGTGAGTGCCACCTCCTGTGAATCTGAGTGCTGTATAGGATACGGAGTCTTTGTCCATCGATACTTGATAGTAGGCTTTCACTAGGTCGAGTTTTGAGTACACAGCATGACCGATAGCGGATCTGAGTAGGTCAGCTGGATTTGGCAAGATGTACGAATCAGACTGTGTGCAAGAATTGAGAAATATCGTCCAGTTGTGGTACATGAGGAACTGGAGGAATTAGCTGTATAGATGAGACTGCTTCGGCTTGAGTCGTGTGTCTCTCGTGTCCTTGGACGTATAGTAAGGTCAAAGTGTACGAGGAAGTCACGTCCAATGATGTTTCTTGTCGTGTTGGTAATGATGAAAGTATAATTGAAACATCTTTTTCAGTTGGAGAACGAGATTGTGTGTACTCGTATCCCAAACGTCGCTATGTTGGAGCCATTGGCGCAGGAAAGACTGCTGGTGTTGACTGGGTTAGTAGGTTCGAAATAATTGTGGCGTAGTAAGCTTACATCTGATCTAGTGTCTATGAGAAAAAAATTTGCCAGAGTTTGCGTTACAGAAAGGATGTTGATAGTGGCAACTGACGATGGGACTGGTTGCTAGCATTTGGGCGTTTGAAGCATGGGTAGACTGGAGCCGTCGCTGTAAAGACAATAGTTTGATTCGCTCTACCGCGAAAGCAACGTGCTTCGAGCCATCAGACGTGGAATAGAATAGAATAAGAATAGAATATCTTTATTTGGATTCAAACCACACATGTTCCATCAAATAATAAAATTAGAAATTGTACAATATAAAAACATATCACATCACATAAATATGTGCAATTAGTTGTACTGTACAATTTATCAGCATCAGAAAGTTCAGCTGTAAAGGGTGATAGATTCTTCATCAAAATTAGGAAAATTTAAAGTATAATTCGAGTATAACATTTTGTAAGAGAAAAGGGAACCATGATTAATAATTGATTGTATGCATTGTTGATTAACAAGATGATATAATGCATAACATTTCAGTTTTAATAAAACAAAATTTGAAGATAGAATCTCGAGAAATTATGCTGCTGAAAAACAATTAATCCTGTCTTTTATTTAACCATGAGAAAGTATTATCATAATCAAAATTAAAAATATCAGCAGGATTAAACACTTTTTCTAGTTCGGTAGATAAAAATTTAAAAGACATTTTAGTTGGTGGCGTTTCTCTAAGTCCCTTTTTGGCAATTGGTTGTAAATTTTGTAAATTTTTGAAAAAGAGAATAGCTTGCCCGCAACATTCCCCACCAATGGTGGAGATATTGCAAAACGACCAGATCTAGTTCCAATTTCATGACTCTTTCTTATGGGATTCATATAGGCACCAAACCACTGGTTCGAATGGAAAGCTTTTATGCAATAGCACATTCTCCGAAACCAAAAAGGATGCAGTGATACAAACTGTAATCTAGTGGCGTATATAGTGCAGGAGATAGGAATAATTTGTTTCACAACTTTTCTTTGTACAGCTTCTATCTTATTAGACAAACCCTTTGTTAAAGGATTCCAAGTAGCGGCAGCATATTCTAGTATCCGGCTAATCCATATTATAAACATTTTAAATTTTATTTCATTCGATATTATATATCTATTTATTAGTGGCCATCTGTTCTTGGCACTGCCTACTACCCTTTCAATATGTCTCTCAGCAGAAGCCGTACAATGAATAGTTATGCCTAAATCCTTAATTTCTTGCAGAAGTTTAATCTCAAAAACATCATTAATCTCAGCATCATGAAAATAAACATAATTAAATTCTGTTCTGTTACCTATTTTTAAAGCTCTCGTCTTTTACTGTTTATTCTCAGCCCTAGTGTTAACAAGTATCTACTTAAATCATACAAATCTAGTGTCACATTATTTTTGGAGAATTCGACATTATTTGGATCAATTGGAAAGATTATTTTCAAATCATCAGCGAATTTGCAAACTCGACCGTTAGGGATCTTAGTTTCCAAATGTGCAAATACAATTTTAAATAAAATTGGCCCCAAACTTGATCCCTGTAGAACTCCACTTGTTACCCTTTTCGATTTAGATATCAAATCGTTTACTTGAATTCTCATTCTTCGATTATATAAATAGTATCTAAGTAATCTAAAAATATTCGGATCAATATTCAATAAATTAATCGCATTCAAAATAGCATCAAAAGATAAAGAGTCAAAAGCTTTTGAGATATCTATGAATACAATTAATGCATCTAACTTTTTCTCATCTAATGTAATTACATGTTTCCACATAGAGAGCATATTAGTAGTTGTCGACCTGTCTTTCGTAGAGCCATGTTGGCATATATCAAAATCAGCCGGCAACATAGGTTCTAAATGATCAAGTATCAATCGTTCTATTATCTTCAAAAACGAAGGGATAATAGAGATTAATCTATAATCACTGGCACACGTTGGCTTACTTACTTTTGGCAAAGGTTTAGCTACTAATGTTAGTATATCGATTTGTAATTTCCCATTCTTCAAAATTCTATTTATAAAATTGCAGAGCGCATTCATAAAATTTAAAGGTAATTGAAGTAGGTTATCAATCGATATACCAAGGGTATCTTTTTGTTTTTTTTATTTTATTTTTAACATTAATTCTATCAATGCATCACTGTCAATAACAAGTCCTAGATCCTGGTTTCCCGAAGGATCAGGTAGATCAATGAAATCGCTTTCGTTCTATGGATTACATAACAAGTTGCCAAATACTTCATCCAATTCACAGAGAAATTCGTAATCAGTTTTACCCACAGGTAATATAAGCTTTAATTTTTCCTTATATTTACTGTAGTCTGTGAGGAGTTTGTATCCTAGTCTAGGATTACTCTTCAGTTTAGCCAAAATAATTCTCTCTGATCTTTGACGGATTATCAGCAGTGATGAATTAATTTCTTTATCGATCAAATCTAACCCCATTTTTTTAATACTATTGATAAGACTACATTTCATTATATTATCTCGTTTGATTCTTAGTTTACATAAATTCCTATTGATTCGCTTTGGTATAATATCCGTAAATGTAGACGCCCTAAATATATCAGATAATAAAAATGAAACAGAAGGAACAAATCCGTCATTGTTCATGATAAAAAAACATTCATAATCAATAGATAAGCTTAATTCTCTAAAAAGATTCCAGTTGATTCTGGAACGTTGCACGTGTGCACTTTCAAAATTAGGTTTCTGTGCTTTGCTACTCGAAAGGTTCCATTGTAAAATAATTTGTTTATGATACAATTCTTTGAAGTAATTTACTACATCATAACTGTGTGAGTTCAACGCTTCAACTTCTAAATATACATGATCTAAGCATTCCGAACCTCTAGTTCTTTCCTTTATAATCTGCTTTATATCATGGTTAGAGAAAAGATTGATTATTTCACAGTCATGCACCTTATTAAAATCTCCTACCACAACAATATAACCATGGCAGTCCAAAATAGATTGAAAGGAATTGGTAAACATTTGATCATCATGTAAATTAGCATACGGCGGTCTGTAAACAGCGGTTAAAATCAGGTTATCAATTTGTATAGTTAAAAAATCAATGACAGTATTATATTCGCTAGTATGTAACACTGTTGCATTTAATATCGATTTGCTATAAATAAGTACTCCTCCACCTCTTTTATCCAGTGATCTGTCTTTCCTAAATAGAGAATAATGAGGAATGTCAAATTCATAGTTTTCAATGTTCTTGTTCAGCCAGGTTTCAGATAAAATTATAAAGTCAAAATTGTTACTTATTATAAAATCACACAGCAAAAAAGTTTTATTCTTAACACTTCTACAATTAGCATAAAATAAAGTATATGTACAGCACAACTCATCTTTACAGTTTTCGATAGTTACTGTTTTAACTTTTGTGGTTTCCTTATAATTCGCTATAATCTCGTGCTTACTGGTGAATCATTAGTAGGAGCCGGTATTACGCCCTTTATCAATTATATATCTGTGTGTGAATGCTGGAAAATTGAACGGTACAATATCCTATACGAATGTGTGAAATTTGGAGGATTGTACAAAAAATAAATGCCTAACCAGTAGTAAGATTAAAAGCACACTAATAATGAAATTTTAATCAAATATTATAAATTTATTATTGGAGCTAGGTTCAAATTTCGATTCGTGTATTTCTCTTTTCCACCAGTAATTAGGGGTGTTTTTAAATCGAACCTAGCAATATTTTCACTACTGTTTCATTCATTGTATTGTGTTGTGATTTAATTTCAATTGATTACATAATCAGTCTTGTCATTTTCGAGCAAATATATATCGCTATTCATCTACAGTCATCCCGGTTAATTATGCTTTCAGTTTTTCCTGTATAACGCGCAAGATCAGATTTAATGACATGTCCATACATATATGCTGTTCATTTTTCTCCTCTTCTTACCATGATTGGTCGCATGGTTTCATCAACAAACATGATACTTCAGGTTTTGCATGAAATTTAATATTGTCCTGATGTATATGAGGGTTCAGTTTATTTCTTTTTTGGTTAGCAAGTATGTAAGACTGTCGCATTTAATATTGATTTGCTATAAATAAGTACTCCTCCACCTCTTTTATCCAGGGACGGCCTTAAAATCTTTCATGCATTTTATTTTGTAGCTACTGATTTTACTTTCCTGCTTAGTTTATAGTCCGGTGGTACCATGATCATAAAATCTTCTTCTGATCTATTATGTTTTAAGTAACTCAAATAAGAATTAAATTTTCTTACTACATCCATCATTTTATAAATTAAGAGATTAACAATTAGTTCTCAAATATTTCACGCAGGCTACCTAATTCCAAATCTATTGAAACATTATGAATTATTCCATTATCCTATAGCCAAACCATCCTTATAGTCCATCTATCATACTTCAAACCCATTCCTGTCTACCCAATCTGGTTAGAACGACAGCCCCAGTCCCTATGAGAAAGGAAAGATCCAGGTTAATGTGTTAATAATAGGATATAGAGGTTATAATATAAATATTTTTTTAAAGAAGCATCGTCATACCAACTCTAAGCACAACGAGTTTTCAGTTCCCGTATAACAAGATTAAAAGAAGGAAGAAAATTGATTCCCATCATTCATATGTTAATAAATTGACGATATTCATCAACACAGCACTTTGTAACTTACGTTGCACGTTAAAAAAGTGAGTAGATTCTTCTTGTTTGAAGCTGTCGAGCGCACTCCTGTTCTTCTTCACTGCGTTATGACCTCTCATATATTAGCCGCAAAAGCATTAACCGATGTCTTCTCGATTAATTCAACATTGTAAAGCAAAAGAGGTCTGGCTAAAGCAGCATTGTAGAGGTCAACGCATTTTGAATTATCTTAAAATTTTCCAACATTTTATAGCCGACCCGTGCCCATAGACTGTCATCTATACAGTAGGCCCATTCCCAACCATCTATAACAACTACCCTAACACCAATGAAGAAGTAAAGACCTTGTGGCGGTCTTAATTAGAGGATTTAAAGACTGAGAATAGGAAAATATTGTTGGCATATATACCCTTATTTTAAAAATATTTGTGTAATAAAAACAAAATTAAAATTTTATCACGTAAGTGAATTTAAAACTTACGAAAATTACAAATAGATTCTGCGCGAATCTCCTTTTCTCGATACGAAAATCGAAGTGACATAATAATAGTGGTAGCACACACTTTATACCGATAGAATACATTTCAAACAGTAAAATCTAACTAACATTTTTACTGCTTATACTTGGATGGCCAAATTGAGGCAAAAATATATATTAGCTCAGAAGCTCAGAAAAATTTAACACGAACTATTTCCTATGTGAGCCCAATCAAAAAGAGCACAAAATATATACATATGGCAAGAGCTAAATAGACAAACAATTTAACGGTATGCGTTTAAACAAAGCCGATAAATTAGACATGGAAATAATTAACCGGTCTGTCAATCAGTCGGCTAGTTATCTGAACAACGAATACATTGATTTAGCTAGGAACTCACTCTGTCTTGCTGCATTTTGCATTATGTTTTGTATAAGTTAATTTCAATCTTCTTACTCTTAATGACTTTAAGATACCGATTTTTATCCGATAAAGACGGTATGAACTGCAATTAGGAAGGATACTCACGTAAATACATTTTACATGAATGTCCATTCCTAATTTCTGACTATTTATAATTTTCTTCACGTCTAAAATCGGTAATTCACCTGATGATCCCATTCAAATCGCAAATAAGCGTTCGTTCATTTGATTATTTATGTGTAAGAAATTTTCAATATCATCATCACCATGACTCCACATCCCTAATAGATCATTCAAGAAACGTAGATACTATCTTGGCTTCTAGTGTTTGTTATCTAAAAGATTTTCCTTGCAATAATGCAGAAGGATTTTTGCTGTCAGAAGCGACAAAGGCCGTGGCATAGGAACATTTCTAATTTGATTAGAAAATTATGACGTCAAAGTAAATTAAGTCGAAGACATATTTATACAAGGCATCTAAATTATGTGCCAAATTGTAATTTCACTTGATTTTAATATAAACGGATGATGAACAAGGGAGCGTAGAAAAACAATCCTATGCCTTAACTTCCGGTATATTTGTTTACAAGGACACGAAATCTAAGCTCGCCAACTTATCACTTTTATATGGTACAGTTTTGTCACCTATTTCAACAAAATTATAAGAATTAATTAGTTTATTATCCAAGTAGTATAAACGAGTAAATTTTATAGTTTGGTTAGTGCTGGGCATTAACACGAATCTGTGACGGGTTACCCGGTTTATGCCATTTAACTAAATTATGCAATCTGGGCGCAAATATATCTCTTATTGTCAGCATGCTACCGTGTGCTCGATCCAATCCCTGACTAACAATAAAGGTGTTGATCAATGATGCTAATTTATGCTGCAACTTATAAGCAGGATCTTTTATTACTTTAATGTATACAACTTTATTGTTTAGTTTTTCGAAAATCATATAAATAAAGTCGGACTCACTCATGGTATATGTAACAGTGAATCTTAAGAATCAACTCGGGTTGTTTAACCATTGTTATGCTATGACAGTCAAACATGAAAGGTCATTTTGAAATTATGTCAGTACAGGTTCTCTTAAAACGGCACAACTTCTGTCAGAAAGGCTAAAGTTACATGTAATTTATGTTTAATTTACCGATAATCAGGTAAATGATCTATTCCCTGTCGCGCAACATGTTTCTTTTAAATAACAAATCGGATCGCAACCCGATAATCAGGTAAATAATCTATTCCTTGTCGCGCAACATGTTTCTTTTAAATAACAAATCGGATCGCTAGCCGATAATCAGGTAAATAATCTATTCCTTGTCGCGCAACATGATTCTTTTAAATAACAAATCGGATCGCTAGCCGATAATCAGGTAAATAATCTATTCCTTGTCGCGCAACATGTTTCTTTTAAATAATAAATCGGATCGCAACCCGATAATCAGGTAAATGATCTATTCCCTGTCGCGCAACATGTTTCTTTTAAATCTTATTTAGGTACTAAATACGGTGCTACAATAGTGAGGTTGCAAAATCGCTATCATCACATAAAAAACAATTAGCAAGTAGGTGATTTGCGTTCCATTGAAAAAGATCTTCATATCCGGAGATCGAAAATTATGGAGAAAAAATCAGGAAGACAGCGGATACAAACAAATCGGATCGCAACCCGATAATCAGGTAAAAAAATTATACGTTGGTTTATTAAGAGACCGAGATGATAAATTAGGCCAATTATCAAATTCAAAATCTCAGTAATAAATTAATATCGAAAATCCTTCTGTAACCGTTTTTAAAATCAAAACAATTTTCGATATTAATTAATTACTGTAATTTTGAATTTGATAATTGGGCCTAATTTATCATCTCGCTGTCTTAATAAACCAACGTATAAATTACATGTAATGTTAGCCTTTCTGACAGAAGTTGTGCCGTTTTAAGAGACTCTGTACTGACATAATTTATAAATGACATTTCGTGTGTGATTGCCATAGCAAAACCACGGTAAAGCAATTCAAGTTGATTCTTAAGATTCACTATTGGCAGTTTGACTATGCGATGAGTTACGATTGAACTAGTACTATCATGGTAAGGTCTATAAATTCCCATATCAACCACCTTTCTATCTTATAAAATTATGTCTTTTCTCATTGCTCTATACCGAGCGATATCTGTAAACTCCTCCAGATAGTTAAAATCCTCGGTGTAAAAAAGAAAAATTGATATTGATCTTAACTTGGTTTTCTGCGAAATAATTCTTAATTTGCATTGATCTTAATCACAAACCACCGTAATTATAAAGTTTACACAAAAATATTGTTTAAGAAGCACGCCATAAGCGTTTAATGAAAAGGGATTTTATATCTAATGCACTGAAGTATATTAAAGCGTTTTAACCAAAGATTTAAAAAATATCCATTTGATATTTTCTGTACGAATTGCTTCTTTACTTGTGTACATTTTGCATAACTCTTGACAGAGTTAAAATAAGTTGTTTTTCCTAAACATTATGTAAATGAAAAACATTTCTTCGGTACTAGGTATAGCATAATTACCTGATCGGAACTGTGAGTCACACATGATTTTCGCCAGTGCAACATTTTAACGGAAATATTTTTGACAAATTTGTCAGTATACTTCATCAGTTCACATTTCCTCACAAGCCTTAGTGACTAATTAATAAAAAAGTGTGACATTCGTTTAACCGTTTCATTTCCAATTAATACTGAGTCGTCTCCTAATAGCTTACTGACGTTTCCCTAGATAGTTGAGCGTCGCATATGGGTGTATGCGTGTGTGTGTCTATAACTGCTTTTCGCAGCCCACGAAATGAACTTATAGTGGCTGCATTTAAATTTAAACTTTGCACACGTTAGACTAATTAGTTAATACTTACCATGTGATATAACGCATGTAAGAGTGATTTCATGAGTTAGCGTGGGAAACAAAAATAAAAATACACCTTTAATAAAATCATACCATGGTAAGTGATTTAAATAAAAGCCGGCGCAAAATTTCGAAATAAATTTGAACATACTAATTTTGGGTTTGTAACGAGGGAACCTAGCACGAGTTTTCCAAAAATATGAGATTTCAGCAAAACGATGGATAGTTATGTTTCTCGCAACAGCATGGTTTATACTCCAAAAGCGTATTGGGTACCGAAAGTTAATTTACATTATTTGCAAACGCCAAAATGAAATTAACACAAAGTAGTGATCGTTTTTCGGCTTTAATTGAGTAATATTTTGCACTTTTATCCTAATACAAGAAGTGCTATTGCCTAATGTCATGAATCTGTTTTTATCTCGTGTAAACTGAATTAACGAAAACTGTATAACACAACATGAATTAAATACTAGAAAAAGCAGCATTAGAAGAAGTATGATAGTTGTGATTTAAAAACTCTGACTTTCATACTGAAACTGAAGTAGCGTTTACGTATTTCATTGTAAAGAATCACTTGCCTAAACTTTGGCAGGCGAACACATTCATTGCCGTAAGCAGTCGATCTGGACGAAGAGCCTGTATGACCATCAAACAATGGAATGCGATGGAGCAGATTTTAGCACCTTTAATTTTACGAAGAACACCGTCGTTGTTTGTGGCTGTCAAAGCCGCTTCGCGTCCATTTAAAATTGTCTGCTCTTTATTTGAGTGATTGCCGGCTTGTGGCCAATTGCCCTCGTTGATAAAGTCAAAACATCCCGCAGACAAATATTTAGACCAAGCTGCACCCAATGACGGTGTGGTCAGTCCAAACGAGCTAACCACACTTGGGAAAAGAGTCTGCAAGGCATAAAGCGTAAATAAAAACCAGAAAAACAGGGAAAACCTATATTTTTAAGAAGGCGTGATGCCTTCTTTTATTGACGTAAAATCGGTTATGTTGAATCCATTTGTAAATTAGATCATACCATTCATTAGTGCGGACTTAAGCATATCATTCTGGTTTTATTTTAGCTAACCATTTACTAGGTGCATTATTCCTAAAAGATAACCGTATATACATTGGTTCTCCGAAATCAATCAAGTAACTCTAGTAAATCATTTATTAATTGATGTAATGATTATCACAAATACAATAAATGAAGTCGATAAATGCTAGAAAATAAAGCTATACTTGGGTAGCAACTGTTCATAAACGTTGTGCCTCTCAGTTTTGACGAAATTTAGCCTATCTTATAAACCACTGTATTACTAAGAATTTCAGGCTTGGTATTTATTATATATATATATATATATATATATATATATATATATATATATATATATATATTCTTTTGAAATGCGAGCTTTAATAAAATTATTAAACATTTTTATGTGCAAAAACAAAAAAATTTTATCAGATATAAGAAAATTCTTCGCATGGTCTTCTCAAATATCTACTCATGAACATATCTTTATATATAAATTGGAAAGCAAAACAAGATAGAAATACGTGAACAAAGCGAGTGTGAAAAATAGTTGGTTTCTATTTTTCACACTCGCTTTGTTCACGTATTTCTATCTTGTTTTGCTTTCCAATTTATATATAAAGATATGTTCATGAGTAGATATTTCAGAAGACCATGCGAAAGAAAATTTTCTTATATCTGATAAAATTTCTTTTTGTTTTTGCACATAAAAAGGGTACAATGAATATATATATATATATATATATATATATATATATATATATATATATATATATATATATATAGTGAGTTGGCTTCAAAATTATACTGTTATAGACTTCATATGAAGTTTAATCAATTACTACTTTAATATACAAACATAAATACATACAATCAAACATATACAAATACATACATACTTAAAAATACATACATGCATACAAACATAACAGCATACATACATTCATACCTCCATACATACATACAAACATGAATGCATAAATACATAAATACAAACACACATACACTTATGCATACAAACATACATACATACATACATACATACATACATACATACATACATACATACATACATACATACATACATACATACATACATACATACATACATACATACATACATGCATACATACATACATACATACATACATACATACATACATACATACAAGCATGCATACATACATACATACATACATACATACATACATACATACATACATACATACATACATACATACATACATACATACATACATACATACATACAAACATGCATACATATATACACACATATACATACATACATACATACATACATGCATACATACATACATACATACATACATACATACATACATACATACATACATACATACATACATACATACATACATACATACATACATACATACATACATACATACATACATACATACATACATACATACATACATACATACATACATACATACATACATACATATATATATATATATATATATATATATATATATATATATATATATATAAGATTGCACCGTCCAACCGCCTGTCATTTCTTCCTAAAATTTAAAGTGAGTTTGGAGCGTATTATTGCCGGTTTCTACTTTTGAAAAACAAGATAGCAAGAAACGAGTATGGATGAAATGACACTTTATGTTCTTGCTAACAGTTGCGTATACTTCTGTTTCTATTATATTCAATATTGTACTAGGCACGAAGTAACTACTGAGTAAAGGCTTATCTGAAGAAATTTCTAGCTGCATTCAAATTTGGAGTAAATATTAAAACGTGTAAATAAAAGATTTTAGAGTATCCTAGACGTCGATTTTAAAAGGAAATATATCAAATGTCGAAAAATTGATTGGACTGGTGTTTACGGTCTCATATCTCATAGAAAAAAGCATTTTCTCAGAAATCGCGGCACAAAGAAACGATTGATCAGCCTTGCAGATGGCTCTCAAAATACGAACCGAAATTATTGCAACAAACAAGTAGAGTACTTTGCGTAAGCCTGTAAATAGAAATTCCACGGCTAATTTGATTGATGCCGTTCAGCATGATCAATTTTTACTACCGTGTAGGCTTGCTATTTGCTTGATGTTTACCTTGTTTTCGGTACATTTTGTTTTTAAATGAATTAAATTAATAAATAAATATGTATATACTGCATTCAATGCGCGGGTCTCGTAACGCAGAGAATGAGTTTTAAGTCTTAAAGTCAAATGTTAGTGGGTTGGACTGCTGATGACAGCAATTTTGGTAAATAAGAATTACCTGTCTAATACGGACGAAACTAAGGTTTGGTAGTCGCATATTATACGTTCTCATAGGCAATGTATGGTTTATGCAAATAATATGCATATATATTTATTAAACTTCTAGTAGGTCGAACATATTTTATTTTTATTTATCAATAATAATATTTTCTTTGGTGTGTGTAATATTCCAATATCACTGCATAAATTCTCTTCAGCGGCACGTAAAACGAACTTGCAGTTTGAAACAACGAAGCATCGGTATTTCTTAACATGCCACAGCCAGTTTGATAATGTTTAGGGGGCTGGCATTGATTTGTTTAAGATATGCATACCTGTAATTGCATTTAAATACTGTTTATTGCGGAGAACTAATTGCATATTAGGTTTTCTATGCAAATTAAGGAGTCACCTGTTGTATAGCAAGGTCAATGATTTGAGGAAATGAATCCAAAGTCAGTTATTGTACTAGAATGCTGGTCGTAAAACATGTTGTCTGTTTCTTGCTATGCATGATCTATATTATCTGCTCTGTTTAAGAAAACAGCATTCATTTGCACGTGCCGAAATTTTTGGACAAATGTCTGATTGCCAACAATTGAGCTTGAATTTTGCGCAAATAATGTTGGCGATAATTGAAGCAATTTATGTGCACTGGCTAGTCTGAACTATTTTTCCTATTGTCACGATGATACTGTTGGATTTTAGATTTGTTGCCATTAACGACAATTTAATTAGTATGTCATTCTGCTGACTGTTTAACAGCTGTGATTCTGTTTTTTTGCTTGTTGAAATTAGTTGCTTCCTAAATGTTTGTTCACAATATATAAAAACGAGATAGCCGTTTGAATTAAATGATAGTGAAAACAAGAAAACAAACAAATATGTATTAAATCAAAATGTCAGGATTTGGTTAGCGTCGGGGTGAAAAGAATTTTCATAAGATAACAAATGCAATTTACCTAATAGTGTGGTTTCTACCTTTTTGGATACTCATTTCTAATAACCATAATCGCTTTTTTATTTTATATTTAATCTAAGCCGACTAATTCTTTGCTAATATTAACTTTTAGAATATATCTCCGCTATAGCTCTCCTGATCAGAATACTTCTATATACTAAGAATTTTAAGAAAAAATACAAGAATTCCTACTCATGAACAAAACATTGTGATTAATCAAATACTTTTTGAAATTTTGTTGCGGTGTGTACAATTCGTTTTCTTCAATGCCGCGTTTTGCGTACGTGGGTAATAGTTGTACACGGTTACAAAGATCTCGATTTTCACACTTCTCCGATTTTGTTTCTTTGATCGGTTGAATTCTTCTTTTCAATGTAGTCATCATCTTTGTTTATTGATGACGTACTTTCGCGCCTTTTCCAGCACCACTTTTCAGGCAACGGTAACACTGATAATATTTAAGCAAATGAGTCCTCGTTCCAAAACCATTCTTATTTATAAGTAATTGACTCAACACTATTTTTGATCATAGAATTTGTCTCAGTAACTAAACTCAATATATAACTATTTATAATTAGCAGAATAATCATTACCTCACCTATAGTAGCAATACAGTTATAACAAATAACAAAAGGTTCGATACTGTCTCTCTCCCTTACAATATTCTGCATACGAGATGAGATTACGTATACCGGGAATTTGAGATAGGTGAGGTAATGATTGGTCTGCTAATTATAAATAGTTATATATTGAGTTTAGTTACTGAGACAAATTCTATGATTAAAAATAGTGTTGAGTCAATTATATATAAATAGAATGGTTTTGGAACGAGGTTACCACATTTGCTTAAATCTGCTATTGTGATCAGTGTTGTGTTGCCTGAGGATGGTGCTGGAAAGTAGGCACCGAAACGTCGCCAGTAAACAAAGATGTGATAGAACCGCATTTCCAGTTGAAAAAAGAAGAATTCAACCCGATCAAAGACAAAACAAAATCGGAAAGTGTGAAGAATCGGATCTTTGTGTAACTGCCCGTGTACAACTATTGTGATTAATCTTCCATGTGAATTCATTACTGCGTCTTTGATGCGCTTATGGAAATGTTAGTGTGGTTAGTTCTGTCATATATGGCCATTCACTATTTTGAATCTACACTAAACAAAAAACTGGGGTGAAAATTATGGCATTTAGGAAGATGGTGGCGGATAGGTTAAATATGTCATAATTGGTGTAAATGCTCTTGTCGGGTTATCACGATCATCGTTGAATATCAATAAGTACATAATATATTGAAACATAATTAATTCGGTTGTGATTCATACCTGTAATTGACAAAATGCTTTGCCGCGGGATTCATCAATCCATGTGGGCACATCCGTTGAATTCATATGCAAATCAATCGCGGAATTTCCAACGAAAAATTCCCACTCCTTAATTGTGTAATTGATTGAAGTATATGGAACAGATGTCCGCATGCCAAGAAAAATATATTGTAGAATATTATTAATTTTCGAATACATATTAAAGGCTTATATAACAGTAAACTAGTTTTAATAAGTTAAGTTACAATCATGTTGAAAGTATGTTTAATCTCAATATGTACATGGTTTAAAGTGTTCTTCAATGGTGAAGAACAATAAAATAAACAAATTAAAATTGTATTTTGAAATTTTCTTGATTGATAAATGCGTAATCAACTAGTTTACGGTAATTAAAACGAAGATAACTTTAAGTGGATTTCTATAGTTCTTTAATTTTAAACGGAGATTGGGTTTCATTTTATTTTAATTTTTAGATTATCTAGATTTCTCGTCTGATCTCACCTCTAGAAACACTTGGAATTTACTTACATATTCTAAGGACTTACTTTTATCTCATCGGAATTTTCTGTTTTTTGTATACATATATATATCCATTTTTTCTCTCTCGTCGTATTCTATACTATATCTGTTTTTCTATCACACTCCTCCATCATGAACCAAATTTTATCGCCAGCCTCCACCACCCCTTTCTTAACCCAGAAGCTACTTTCCAATCTCGCTGACCTCCAGCAACAAATGGCTGATGTCACGGGATTGCTCGGAGCTCTATCTGGTAACCTCTCGATCTCCACCTTGCAGCCAAATCTGTTGCGTCAGGCTGATGAATTTTTGAATGGTGTAGCAAGGGAGGTTGCTTTGCGAAATCACAGTAAGCGCAACCTTTTCCTCTGGTCTTCGCGTTCCTCACTCTCAAAGGATGATCTGGCCTCGGATCTAATCAGTCAATTGGGGGACAACTTCAACCACCTCAAAGAGGTCTCTTCCGGCAAAGGTCGTGCTTTTGTGCTTTCTTCACACAAAAGACTGTCCGATGACGAGCTTAGTCAACTCAAATCTCAATCACCCTTATTATCGACTGGCAAAGTCAAATTAAAGCGTGATTACACGTTACTACAAAGGACAGTAGAGCAAGCTCGGACCTCTCCACCAGACACCGCTCCCTCTCCTGAAGCTAAACACGCCTATCCTGGCTGGAGCAACCCAAAGAAACGCCGATCATTTTACGGCGGCATCCTCGGTGACGCCCCTTCTTCTGGACCCATCATGCTGACCTCCTCTCGATTTGAAGGGCTCCCCTTCACCACTAGCTCATACACCAAGACCGATCCCTCCCCACAAACCCAAGCTTTACCGCGTCGTCGTGGCCGACCCCGCCGCGTAAAGACCCCAAATAACGGACCCCCTCCTCCTATCTCCACTGCCAGCCACAAACCCTCACATCAAGTCACTATCACGACCGGTGCAGAGGTCCTGAAACCGACAAAACGTAAGACCCACACGGTCACGCGGACAATCGATTCAGCCCCATCAACTACAACGACCTCACCCAGAATAGTTGTGTCTCTGCCCCTGATCAGATCTTGTCCCCTCCCACCTCCGCAACGACTCTACATAGCGTCCTCTCGAGCCCAGTTAACTCGCCCACTTCCTGCTTTCAAATCCTCCAATTACTTCATTCGCTCGACAAAAGTGGGACTAAGGAGACTTAGATCGATGCTGACCACTCCATTATCGTCAGCAAGCGGTCAGTCACCCTCATCCGCCTGCGGTCTCGTTCCGGCCGCCAGCGGAAAGTTTCCACCCGCTTATCCACACCGGTCTAACCCTCTTTCTAACGGATCCCTTCTTTTTTTTTAAAAAAAAAAAAAAAGAAAAAGACCTTAACCTCATTAATGGTTACACTTTCCTTCGAAGTGACATAAGTTTCGGTTCAGGCGATGGTCTGGCTGCCTATGTCCGATCCTTTTTCATGCCCATACGTTTGTCTAAATCTAACTCACTAGGATTATAATTTTTTTATTTAGCTACTGATTCTTAACCAAAGCGTATCTGTTTGCTTTGTCTACAGACCCTCCAATCTATCAATTATCGACGAGACTCGTGGAGCTTAACTTATGTTCACTTCTTTCTCTCAACACTCCGATCGATATATCGTTGTGGGCGAACTTAATCTCCCTTTGGCTAACTGTCAAAATCTATCTTCAGAAAATCACCCGTTGCTTCGGCTCTTTGCGGACAACCTACTAAATCAATTTGTGCACTTCCCTACTCGAGGGCACAACCAACTTTCCAGCAAAGATGTGACCAATGTCCATTCTCGTGTGATCTTCCCTAATCTCGATCAGTGTAAGGTATCCTTCCTTATTCTTGTTCTATCCTCTATTCCTAAAGAGGGAATTCAATCATTCAGGCGATTTACCAACTGGGAAGTGTCTAGCCGACTCTGTGACGCTATTAACTGGAGGGATCTTATTCTCCCAGACAACCTCTCCTCATTTTTTTCCGATATCCATAACGTCTTGTCCTCCCACTTTAATTCTGCCACCTCTATTCAACACATACACGCGACGACCAAGTTGAACACCTTGATTAAAGCACGCGACAACCTTGCATGCAACTCTAGATTACGCAAATCATCACTTGTTTGCGCTCTCGCAATCCGACGAATGTGTGAACAAATTAAGCAGGTTATCAACAAACGAGCGCTCAACATCGAGAGACACATCCGCACGGCAACTTACTCCCGGAAATAGTTCGCAGTCATCAAACACCAAATGCTACAAAAGTCGAAAACCTCATATATAAACTTCTCTCGGTCGGAGGACTCCAAATTTGCCGACGATTATCTAAATTATCTCCTCGACTACTCCATTCCCAATCCGCCTACTGAGATGCGCAACAACTGAGACGCTGAGAATCTACACTGGTTCAACATTTGCCGGCCTCCGTCGTTCAAGCAATCAAAGACATCAAATCTAAACACCAATTTGATCAGTACGGTGTCTCGGTCAGCATGATTTCCCTTCTTGGCTGGAATTTCTTCTCTCTTGTTGCTGCTGTAATCAAACGATGCGTTGAAACTACCAATCTTCCCCGGGAATGGCTTAATTCGACGATTTCTCTTATCCAAAAAATGGCACATCGTCAATCTTCTCATTCGAATATCTCCCCCCAATAACTATCGTCGTTTCTATCACAAAATCTTCGACAGGGTCTTATAAAACTTAATCTTCCCTTTCATTAAGTCTCAGGATAATTTCAACCTCGACAATCAGCATGGCTTCCTGAATGACAGCTCCTCTTCCACCAATTTACCCAGTGTTCTTAAGCACTGCTACTCCTCTATCTCCAAAGGTCATGAATGCACGTTGCTCTTCCTAGATATATCCAAAGCTTTTGATCCATTTTCATTTTCGGATATTGAATCTGCCTTGTTGAGCAGTGGTATTTGCGGCAGCTTCCTCAATCTTATCAGTTACTATCTCCGAAACCAATGCGCAACTGTCAAAGTCGAAAATAGTTACTTGAGGTCAGCCCTAATCCGATCTGCTTTTCCCCAGCGCTACGTACTTGGTCCTATTCTTTTCAACCTTATACCCGTACAGGTGCAGGTTGAGGACAACTTAATCAAGCTACTTAAATATGCAGATGACATGGTCGTAGTATTCAGTAACCCTAGAGAATCCAACCCTTCCTTACATCTTATATCTCATATTTTATCCTCGCTCCATTAGCAGCTTAGCAAAATCGGTCTCAAACTAAACCCCGCTAAAACTCGTTTGATGAAACTCTATTCAGACCCATTCTGTTCTCTCCCGGATGCAAATTGTCTCCTTGATATTGAAACAATAGACTCGGCCAAGCACACCGTTATCTATTTTTTAAAAAAATCTCTAGACTTCTCCACACATCTTAAATCTACTACTTCCAAACTCTTCAAGAATAAAAACAACACTCTCCAACGCACATTTTTCAAGGTCTACGTCCTACCTGTCAAATCATACACTGAGGATTTTTACTGTCCTCACACTGTAGCCTCCTCTTACGCCATCGTACAGATTTCCTCCAGATTTCTAAAGCGAGTCTTTTCTCACAGCCAGAATTATCGGAAACGCTTACTCCTGGCTAACCTTCTTCCTCTATGGTTTACCCGTCACTTAAGAGTCATTTCTTTCGTTCATAAGATCACAACTTGCCTATCACTGTCTAATTTCGCTCCCCCAAGTCACTACTATGCTACACGCTCTAGCAACTCTTCAAATCAATCAAATCACACTCAAAATATATTTAAAAAATCTATCTCTTTTCCAAACCACTAGTTTATTCAACGTTCTTCTCGCGGAAATAAGGCTCCTATACCGGCACGAATTTAAAAAGGCGGCTCACAATCACTGCTTTAATAAATTTTTATGCGAGACGTCTCATTGGAAGCGCAATTGGTTCCTTCTTAACTCATATTACGTCTTTTAATCCCCAGGATATTTACTTGTTACTAGTTTCGGAGTGTAAAGTCTCTTCTTGCTAGCCACCAATTTCCATTATTCGCCTCTGATTCTAAATTTTGAATTCTTGACTCTCTGATACCACTTCTATTCTTATTTTTAGTCTACCGCATCCAAATATTGAATACTCTGCCACGACTTTATCTAATAACTCTCTTCTTTTTGTTTTAGCGAACGACCGGAAACCCGAGAAGTGTACTGGAATATGTGACAGCATACATCGGACGCTGTTTCCTCCTCGGCTTCTATCAGTCGAAACTCGCCTACTTGAAGCTATGACCCTACGACACTGATAATTCTGACTTCCACAAGCTTCAATCTAGTAGACTTGATCCCAATACTTATCCTAGAAACTCAATATCCACGGTAAAGTACCTAGTCTGCTGACTTCTGTAGTTGGTCTACCACCTTCGAACTCACACTCAAATTTGTCTGTCTGACACCAGCTTATCCCGCATTGATGCTCGGACTCTTCACGACTTGTATTCTAGTCGATCCTACCTAGTCGAATAAAATTTATTCACTAGAATAAATCTATCACATGGTGCCTTTCAACTCCTCCTTCCCTAAAGTTAAATACTTTGCTAGGCACAATTTCATTCATCTCTACATATCCTTCTTTTTATTTGTACCACATCATTTCCATTGTTGGGCCTGTTGGCCTTTGTTGTCAAATAAATGTAGTATTATTATTATTATTATTATTATTATTATTATTATTATTATTATTATTATTATTATTATTATTTATAGTAACTTTAATCTAATTACAATCATTTAATAATATAACACACCAGATTTAACAATTATTTCTAACAAGTTTGATTATTCTAGTACTTCAAAATGCGTATATATAACTGCGCGTTTAAATCGTATACTATGTAAAACACTACAAATCTGTAAAAAGTTGTATAATTAAAAGGTCCTTCGATTTTAATTTTCAACGTTAATTTTCTCTAATGCATAATCATTTGTTCGAACATCCATTAATAGTGTATAATTCTTTACACGTGCTAATAGTTTGAGAAAATCAATGTTAACAAGAAAATCTGGATTTATTTGACAGATACTTCGCTTAACATTTGTCTAATGAGTAGATTCGTTGCATTAAAAAATCGACCATAAGAAATTTTTAAACAGTTCTCTGATGTCCCATTGGAAATTATGTTCAAACAAGCAATTTTGAATTTTACCACAAATAATTTAAACATTCAAAAATCTGATCAGCTAAATATGAATTTACATTTGGAAGTATTCTTTTTTTAATCTGTGTACGCGTAAGTAAAATTCTCTTTATCCTAAAACATGTAGCAACATATTTTAATGCATAATTGCTTTTGCTTCTGTAATTTAGTTTTGGGGTTTCGTCCTAAATTGGCAATTTTAAGTACAAAGGTTGGTTTTATATTTTTTTATACATGAAGAATAATGAAAAACCAAATGCGCATTTTGGCATTTAACTTGATTTTAAACAAAGTTCTGTCTTTAAAATAATATGACATTCATTCATGATCAACTCTAAATATTTTTGAAGGAATTCATAATTGCTTACGAAACTGTAAATTGCACCATTACCTGGTCTGTCTTGTAACTAACAAAGGATTATCCCCAGTCACACCCTTTAACAGAAATACTTCATAAATTTCTCGATATCCCTCATCGGTCTACAATTCATCACAAGTTTTTGGAGCGAATTAATAAAGCAAATGTGATATTTCGATTCATCCTTTCATTTATACTTATTAGGAATCTAACCAGTGATAAGTATACGTGGAACGGTTAAAGGAAATATCATACTGGTTTTATTAATTTGTTTATAAAACATATGATGATTTGTTGAACCATACAGGATACCGACAACGATATCTAAAATATTTTCATCAAAAAAAATTAACTGGGAACAATCCTATTTTATTCATAAAACAGATCAAGTAATTTATTATATTTGGACAATTATGAAATTTAGTTTATGCCACATATTTGGCATTGTATGTTCTCGTTAAAGTAAGCGGTATTTCTTACACCCAACGGAAAGCATAACATTTATTAAGTTAGTGTATCTATGGCGAGGCTACACTTATATGACTGCATTGCTCCTTACCAAAATAGGGAGGCTGAAAGGCGTCAGTACATGTGGATGACGGTATTTTTGCTATTTTATGCATCTGGTTAAATACAATGGGATTGGTGTTTACATCGAGCTCGAAAACATGATTTCAATAATTGTTATCACCACCTGCGCAATCAATGATTGTTTAATAGTGAACACTTGACTTAAAAAAATTATCCAAGAAAACCATTAGTTTGTCCATACTCTCTCTACCTTTCTCTCTTTAATTCTTGACCTAAGCGTCGCAATGACATTCACTCTCTTTCCATCTAGGTAACTTGCTGCACCATATTTGAACTAATTTGTTACTACGTGCGCAATACCTCATAGAGTTCCCGCTTAAAATAAAATACAGTATTAGACAGTCAAGGTATTTGCTTTATGAATTTTGAATTTTGATTACCTTGACATAGTAACAGTACAGTGATAACAAAAAAAGTTCGATATTTCCTCTCTCCCCTACAACATTCTGCACACGAGATGAAATTAGGTATACCGGGAATTTGAGATAGCTGAAATTATACTGAGGTAAGTATTGATCTGCTAATTACAAATAGTTGTATATATATAGATTTAGTTGTTGGGTGAGGGCATTCATGTGCGCTAGACATATGCATATATTGAGTTTAGTTACTGAGACAAATTCTATGTTTAAAACCAGTGGTGAGTCAAAATATATATAAATAGAACGGTTTCGGAATGAGGTTACCACATTTGCATGAATCTGCTATTGTGAGTATTGTGCTGAGTATATATATGTGGCAATTGTGCCTGAAGAAGGAACAGGGATTTTTGTTCCGAATCGTAGCCAGTAAACAAAGATGTGATAGAACCGCATTTCCATTGGGACGAATACAAACTCAGCCCGATCGAAGACAAAACAAATTGAAATTGTGGGATCAATCGGATCTTTGTGGAACCAGTGTGTGTGCTACTACCTATGTAAGCAAAACGCGGCATTGGAGAATATGAAGCTGGCACTCCGCAATCAAATTTCAAACAATACTTATCCGAGAGGTGTTTACTGACTAACTAAGGATTGAGTTGATATTCCACTGCAGTGAAGTGAATGATAGACTCACAACCATTCGTGACTCATTTTAGTAGCCGACCTCTTTCACCATTGGTCAGGACCGATTATTAGAATGCCATTGTCATACCCATCCGCTCAAATGCTATTTTAATATTTAAAAATCGGCATAAATCTCAGTACATATGAACCTTCTATCCTTTAACATTGAAGGATCTAACTCACCAGACTCGACGCTTATGCTTGACACAATAGTTAAGAAATTGTGGTAGAAGTATGGCTTTAGGTTTCTGCCGTTGCCCAACTGGTTGTAGGCAAAATCTTACTTTCTTTTTAATTATGCGAACTCTAATATATAAGTACAATGTTTACAGGAATAATATTATTTATACGACTCTTCCACTTAAAATTGAATTTATGTGAACCCACTTGGCAGTGAGATTTTATATAATGCATCCTGTCCGCATGATTTGTCAATATATCAACTTTGCGTATGATACTTCATTGAATGCATCGTGTTTTGAAAGAGTAAATGTTTCAGCTACTTGCCGTTTTTAGCTTAATGCATTCATATTAGTTTCTATTAAGCTTTTGTAGTTTATATATATATATATATATATATATATGTATATATTCAATGTGGTTTGATCCTAGCTGGCGGTAGATTTACTATGTTGTTCGACGAATGGTTAAATACAATGGAATTGTTGTTTAATTAAAGCTCTCAATCTTGATTTATAGAATTTTTACTTCCACCCGCGCAATCAATTCTTGTTAATGGTTAAGACGATTTTATTCATACAGAGAAGTTACATTGACTAGAATTATTCGTGTAATTAGTGAAACATCTGAGGAGCCCACAGAAATAAATCAAATATGTTTCATTTTCTTTCCACCCCGTTTTAATTTTAAATATTTTGCATATCTAGATTATCAAAATTTTACTGAGCCAACTTAGTATAAGTTTAAATACTGTGTGTTGCGAAGAACTAATATATATGCCAGTATGTATTAGGTGTTGCGAACCGAGTAACAAATTAGTTCAGTTGTGACCAGATGGATAAACCAAAGGCAGCATGAACGGAAAGTATCATCTCATGCACATTCGTTTCGTGCTTACTGGCGACTCGTCAGTAGGAGCCGGTATTACGCCCTTTAACCACTATATATTTGGTCAAAGAATGTGGAATAATAGGACGGTACAATCTCCTAGATGAATGTGTAAACCTGTAATAGTGAAGCTAACATAATCTGAAGTCAACGACAATACGACTTCAATGCTAACTCACACTATATAATATATATACCGAGTCTGTAAGAGATACTAACACTATGGCTATTGTGTTAGTAACTGATACCTTTTTTGAAATCGATGAGTACCGGATACTAACACTATTGTTTCCGAGTCGGTACATGATACCAACCTGATGGATATAAATTTATGCTAAAGTTCACCCAAATTGAGAATTACAAAAATTTCCGAACACCTGTTACTCCAGTTAAACCATACACTCTGGCCTTGATCGATATCAGTTATCACATTTCGCGGTAAGCATAACATCATTCAATTCAATATATTAGTAAAAGTTTGTTATTGATACTTCTTCAACCGATAAATAATGATCATCATTTCTGACATAAACTTGCAATTAAAGATTAATAATTATACTCTTAAATAAGGCATATTTTCTTTCGACCTACCGCACTCTCAATTAGTTGAGGTCTGAGACGTCGGACCATGTGCATTGCAGACGTCAACCGATCCGATTTGAATTGAGCTCGCGACACATGCTCATAGACGAGGATTTCTAGACGCTGTTGAAGACGATAAATGCGAGAGTTGTCGTTCGTGGAATCATCCGGCTGAATAATTTTTTTTTATGAATAGACATGTTCAAAGATATGCGGTGTAATGTTTCTCAAATTGTAGGCAACACAAATTTGTGTATACTGTCTGAATTTTGAATGCCAAATTTTATTACGTGTTTTCATTGAAAAACAGCTGCTTATTACATGATATCGCATAAAACCTGGCTTCTAATCTGTATTTTGGAGTCAATTGATTTAAAATTCCTGATACTGTAAATACAGCAAATCCACGCATGATAATCTTAGCCAGCATTGTGTTAGCAAAACAGGCTATGATATATATATATATATATATATATATATATATATATATATATATATATATAGCGGCGCACATATAATGGGATTTTTGTATTTCAACAGACGTTTTAATTAGTCCCATTGCATTGACAACTGATGTCTCATTAAAGGAATAAGAATGACGACGATTATAAAATAAAATGTGATCCAATCAATAATCAAAACTTTCCAATTACAAGCACCACCGCGGGCGAGGCATTGATTTAAGGCAAGGATTGCCGGGAATTCATGAGAGCCGACTTAGTTCTGATAAACACAGACTTACGGCGTCATACAAGCGAGTGTGATGATGTCACATTTAACATAAATATATATATATATATATATATATATATATATATATATATATTCTTTTGAAATGGAGCTTTAATAAAACTCATTAAATTCTTCCCAAAAGTGTAAAAACCAAAAAAATGTATCAGATATAAGAAATGTTTTCTGCATTGTCTCTCTCAAATATCTACTACTGAACATATATTTATATAAATTGGAAAGTAAACAACAAAATATAAATGTAGAACACAGAGAGAGTGTAAAATAGAAAACCACCACCAGGTGCGTCACATCCAGTTCAAGCTCAATGCTTGTACATGCTTCTTCTGTTTGCATAAATCCGGTTGCAATTTGTTTATCCATAAGGCTTCGTATGTGGCTAGCTCCCTTTTGTTCTTGCATTTAGTAATTACTTTGAATTCTACGTCTGGAGAACGTACGTGTGATGTTTCGATGATGTGTTGCGTAATAGCAGACGTGTATTCTCTGTGAATAAACGTCTGCTATTGGTGGAAATTGTGTCACACGATCATCTTCAGAAAAATTTTTAAAAAAGTGTTTCGGAATAGATAATACACTGCTATTTTTTGTAAAGTTAATTTTTGTTAGAAGACGACGACATTGGTTTATATATTGATGGGAATTTGCCGTAGCATGTACGAGTTTGGAAATTAAACTTTTACACGTAAAAGGTAATCTATTAATATTACGCTTTCCATTTGCAAAGAGAAAAAGAAATTTTCTCAGATAAAAGAACAGTTCTTTCTCCTATTCCTCTCAAGTTCCTAAAAATGAACATCTATATTTTTTTTAAATTAAAAGACCAAACAAAATAGAAAAACGTAAACACGGAGAATGTTTGAAATATGGGAAAAAGAATCAATTGCTTCTATAATCTCCATTTCAAGCTCAATGCTCAAGCATGCATCTCCTGTTTGTATAAATCTTGCAAAAATGAGTTTTTTGATGTTTTTGCAGCTGTTATGAAGAACGAAAAACCAGAATACTGAAATTAATATAATGATATCAAGCATGGATTTGCGTTATTTAATAAAGACTGATATTGATAAACGCCTGTTTAACTTATCAAAAATAGCAATCGATCAGCTAACGATGGAGACACTATCGATGGGCCGAAATTATGAAATACATTCTTCTAATAAACGCGATGTTGATTTCGAGGCAGCTTTGGATAAATATTTAAACAAACAGCCGACTTTGCATCTACAAGCATTTATTATAAAAATTAGTTCAAGGCTAATTTAGGTGACCATATGAAATCCTTCAAATGCGCAAAACAGCATTTATTGACACAGCAACATCTAAATGCGCTTAAAGATATCAGCAGAAATGCAGACATCGAAATATTACGCACAAATAAATGCAAGCGCGTTGTATTTTGGAAAAATCCGACCATCTACAATTGGTTAGAAACGTACTGAATGACAATAAAAAATGCACACGTCTGGAGGATAAATCAGATGAAATAGACAAAGTAGAACGCAAAGTAATAAATGAAATTAAGATCCTGATAAATGCCGGTTTAAGGGGTAAAGACATTGCACAGAAGCTCAAACCAGCTGGATCATCTAAACCAACAATTTATGGATTATTAAAAACACACAAAATTTGTGTCTTAGGAGACCAATGGTCAATTTTTGTTCCAGGCATTGTCTAAATTATTAGTTCTTATATTAGAACCATGGCGCAAACTTCTGGGTATCAATTCGGTAGCCGATTATTTTGAGTTTGTCAACAGAATTCAAGATATACATGTTAAATCAGGCATATGGTGTCTTTTGATGTTAAGAGTTTGTTTACAGATATTCCAGTTGAAATATTACAATCTCTGGTGGCAGGTCACACTCAACAAAAGCTAATATTATTATGCACAAAAAGTGTCCATCTATAAACAGACTGGTGTGGCAACGGGGTCTATCTATCTCCGGCGTTGGCTGAGAGCTTCCTAGGGAATCGGGTGAATATATCATCAAGGAGTGACAAGTAAATGTGCTCAATAAATACGTTACATATATGATATTTTCCAATGCTTCAAAGTTTCAAGAATGCGAATATGGGTTTCAGGTCAGAGCACGCCTGCCTTTCTTAGATGTAACAAAAAAGAAAGATACGAATGCCAATATATAAATATAACAATTTCCCATAAACAAACCTGGTCTGCACAGTATTTGCATTAAAGCAGTTTTGTGCCGCTTCAATGTAAGTTATCAACAATTCGTCGCTGCTTTTTGAGCATTGTCAGGTGGGTTAATCCAGATTCAGAAGACAACGAATTTAATAAAGCAATACACAATTGAATGTCTAATAGCTATCATAATCAATAAATTGATTCAATTATTCAAGGAGGATGTCAACAGAAACAGTCGTATTTCGGACCAGAAGGAGCATCGGTCTACCTGAGCATCCCATTTAAAGGTGATGCAGATTTCCGCATAGCACAAAGGAAAGTTGAAGCGGCATTAATGCGCAAATTTAATGCGGATGAATTACTAGTATTATCTAAGGTAACATAAATGCGACTGGCGGCAGTCTTGTTGTGTTGTTCGACGACTGGTTAAATACAATATGATTGGTGTTTATTTCAAGCTCGCAAACTTGATTTAAAGAACATAAATGCCTATTTAAAATTTAATGTTAAATACACGTCGGCAATTGTGCAACACGTCGCTAAATCCTCAAACGTGTGTTTTCGAGACGTAATATTAAAGATAATTAGAAAATGTAAAACCAGAAAGTAGTTAGCCAAATACGAAGCTTTATGGATGTACAAATTGCAGCCGGATTTATGCAAGCAGAAGAAGTATGGTCGGGCATTGAGCTTGAACTGAAGGCGATGCACGCAATTGATAGATTATTGCCTTATTTAATACTCTGTTCATGTTTACATTTTTCTATTTCGTTTGGCATTTCAATTAATATATTAAAAAAATGTTCATTTTGTAGATACGTGAGAATATGGAGAAGAAACAGTTCTTGTATCTGATAAAATTACTCTTTCTTTTTGCACATGGAAAGGATAATATTAATTTTTATAAGGCTCACATTCAAAAAGTATAATCTAATTAATTAATCATTACGGACTGTTCTCCTTTTATAGTTTAAATTATCCAATTGCATTCTATTGCGATGAATCTTACTCACTGCAAAACGATAGCTGAAATATTTACATATTTTAGCAAAAATTGTATAAACGGAGATATATGTACCGGCTTTATTGATGTCTGGGTCAATGTTAAGGCAGAATCAAGGCTTTTCTTCTGCACCCTTCAAAGTACTGCGGAGAGAGCAGCCACTGTACAGTGCATATAACGGTAGGAATTATGCACTGTAAATAGGGAGTCAGTGTTCCCAGTCTCATTTTCTTAAATTGCCATACTTGGTAGGCGTTGATTGAATAAATTAAAGTAATATAATTTATTAGAACAATATATATACACACACGCACATACAGATATATATATATATATATATATATATATATATATATATATATTGAATAAAAGATTCTAGGCATAGAAGTTTATCAGTTTAAACTAAGCGTTGCCTAAATTAGTTATCGCAATACATACAATAGACCGGTTTTGTTCTTATTTTTAACTGGTGATGTACTGTCCAGAATTTTTCCCGGACGGGGCTCGATATGGAGTACATTTGTTTGGGTGTCCGAAGTTATTTCCACGTGTCGTATGCGACAGGATTAATGCAGTGGATAAAATTCCTTAATCCGTTGCAAATGTGTCCCGCATTGAGACTCATTTGCAGGAAATTGTATTCTATACTTGATGGGCTTCCATCCGGTTTATTAGATGCATTTCCTCAGGAAACGCTGAATTTATACTGATATATATATATATATATATATATACATGTATATATATATATATATATAATCCAAATCCTAGAATAAATTTTCAATTCACTATCACATGCACAAATGACATGTTTTATGTAATATAAAAAAAGATTGAGGATGGCTTATTGGGTAGAATCTCATATTCACAAGCAATAGGTGTTCCAGTTTGAGCCTTGTCCACGGCACATTCTGGATAGTAATTGACGAATTATCAATGAATAAGAATAGCAAATATAAGCAAATACCACATTTGCTTATATCTGCTATTGTAAGCATTGTACTGTGTATGTGTGATTAGAGACTTGATGATGATTCCGGAAAGTAGGAACCAAAACGTCGCCAGTCAACGAAGATTAGATTGTACCTCATTTCCAATGGTTAATATGAACGGTGATGAAGCATTCCAAAGAAAGGGCCGAGTCTGCACTCAGCCAATAAGAAGAAAAACTCGATGCCTAATTGTAAACGGGGATAAATCGGATGTTTTTGAAGCGAATAGTGCAAAGCAACGACCGGCGAACGCAAATCGCGGAGATTCAACAATGAATAAGAAATCGGTATACTGGGTAAATTGTTTTGATATTAGTTCATACTGGTATATATATATTATCGCTTTAACGAAAGTAAGGTAAAATGAGACTTTGCTAGTAAGACTGTACAAGACGAGGTTTGGTTCTAGTCTAAAATTTCTGTGACCTCAGACCAATGCTTGTTTTTGTTAATTTTTTTATAATTTCATTAAACTTTATGAACATTTTGCAATATAATTACATTTGAATACTTGTTTCTGATGGAGGCGTCATAAATTTTTGTCATTTGGTGAGGTAAGATTAAAATTTTTCTACACTTACTTTGATCTCGTTTAACGCTTGTTTGAAGAGCCGGAGGAAGCTGTTCAAACTGAATTGGTACATTCTGTTGATATTGCACATTTCAGAAATGGCGAAGAATATCTCTGTAGCAGAAATCGCCAGCGGCCGAAAACTGTTGCGCTCCTAGTCAAGAAAAAGTAAATAATCAAATATTAAAAATAAACTGCAAACACGTAAGGAGTAACATGTTCGTGTTGGCCAACCAGCTTAATATGTAGAAAAAAAGAGAACTGCAAGTAGAAACAAAATCAAACTTAGTTATTAAATCTGCGGGCAATGAAATTTTATTTTGCTAAAAACCTATATGGACAAAAATAAATCAAATTAAAATATGACAAAAATGATTTAATACGGGACCGAGCAACAAACAAATTAAGTAGTCTAAATTGCATTAATCCTGCGTGCCATCTGTTTCTTACAAAGCCGAATCCTATATTGAGAAACAGATAATCACATTTCAATAAAAGGAGACTTAAAACAGGGTGAAATATATAATTCTTGAACATGATTTACATGTGTTTAATAGTTTTCTATGTAATAAGATAGCAAATTTTGCTACGTTTTGTTCTGCGATTAAATTATATTTTTACCTAGACGTTTCTGATGTGAAGAAATTTAATACCGAATGAGACCCAAGCCGTTGCTTTTAGCAGATAATGGCAAAAAGAAAGAAAATAAGGCATAAATCTTTACACCAGCATGCGTAAAGAAATGCTTTGTGCCTTTATGGCTGACAACATGAGACTCAAGTTGAAGAACCTTGCCAGGCGCACAAAAATAATTGATTTAAAATAAAATTTTATAAATCTCCAAGTGTCCAATTTTCGATCCTTATATTCTGGGATCATCGATAAATCTTACGATCGCAGAACAACACAAATTTAATAACGTTACAAAAAAATTAAGTGAGCTAGTTGAAGCCGATTCGAGAGAGAAAGAGTATATATATATATATATATATATATATATATATATATATATATAGATATATATACAACATACCGGAGATACGAGCAGCCTAATATAATGAGTTTTTTGAGATACGAGCCGGAGCTCGGGCCATTTTTTCGTTCAAGATACGAGCCCAAATCCGAGATACGAGCCGTGTTTCCGGAGCGTCCCTCTATTTGGCGCACAGAGTCGAACTTCATCCGAGAGAATCTCTCGCTCACTCGCACGTGTTAAAGGTTTGAATTGAAGTGTATCTTGTGCACTGTACAGTTTTTTGCTTGATTTTTGCGTGATTACTGAACTTTTCTTGTGTTATCATGGGGCCGAAGAAAGTGAGTGCTAAAGACAATGGTGACAAGAAGAAGAGGATGATGTCGATAGAACTAAAGCAAGAAATAATAGAAAAACATGAGTACGGGTGATTGAACTCGCAAATATCTATGACCGTAGTATATCGACATTTTGTACGATATTGAAGCAGGAGAAAGTCATCAAGAGTGCTACACCAGCAAAAGGGGCCACAATTCTTTCCCAATTAACGACAAATATCCACGAGGAAATGGAGAAGCTTCTGCTCATTTGGGTGAAAGAGAAGGAGTTGGCAATAGATATACTGACGGAGACGGCAATATGCGAGAAGGCACGGATTGTTTATGCCGACTTAGTTAAGAAAGAAGCATTAGCTTCTAAAGAGGCATCAGAAGAAGCGTTTTAGGCAAGCCATGGCTAGTTTGATTATTTAAATAAGAGAACTGGCGTCTATTCAGTGGTGAGGCATAGCGAAGCTGCGAATGCGGGCGTGAAAGCAGCCGATACGCAACCAAAATTTTCGCTGCGCTTGTTGCGCGGGAAGGCTACATCCCGCAACAGGTGTTTAACTGCAATGAAACGGGCCTATTTTGGAAGAAAATGCCACGGACGACTTACATCACAGCAGAGGAGATGATGATGCCAGGCCAAAAACCCATTAAGGACCGTCTGACCCTTGCGTTGTGTGCAAATGCTAGCGTTGATTGTAAAGTAGAGCCACTGATAGTTTATCATATTTTGTTATGTATTTGTTAATTATACATGTTTGTTTGTTATTTAAAAAAATATCTTTATTCATAATTTACAATGGGTTGGGGATATTTCGTAGGTTCTGAACAAATTAAATCGAATTCAGTTATTTTAAATGGGAGAAATTCGTTTGAGATACGAACCGATTGACTAACGAGCTCGGTTCTGGAACGAATTAAACTCGTATCTCGAGGTACCACTGTATACATCTCATTAGGAAGAAAAAACATACATAAGGAAGCGAATAAAGCTATTTATTTCTAGACTACTAAATTTCATTTTACAATCCTTTATTTATATAAATCCTGGGTTTTCATTTGATTATGTGGGTGGCGACTAGGCTAACTCGGTTTTACTTCTATTTCTGTATATGCGTATGTGTCTGTTTGTGTGTAGGGGTCTTTATCGTTGTATTGAAAAGTAATGCCTGAGATCTAGTCAAGCCTAAGAACAATGTACTAGCAACAAGGCCAGGCCAAACACCCATTCGACTAAACTAAACAAGCATTAAATCTGATTGGCAACAAAATAAAGAGAGAAAAAAGCATCTGCATATACGGTATCACATCCATTGTTATCAGCGACAGAGATTTCAAAACAATATAAGCATCCAACAATGCAATCTGCACAGCCTGCGCTGTTACCAAGTGGACAGAACAAAACTGAGGTACGAAGCGAAACGAAAGATGACACCCAGGAAAATAAAATTCGTAAACGTAACAGCTAAAAATGAGAAAAGTTGGTTAACTCTCAACCTACCAATACAAGAATGAGCATATCTCAGACATCAATTTGCAATACAAAGCGAAAGACCGCTGCACGCAAAACAGACACAAACGAACAGACACATACTTAGACACACACACATATAACGAATACTAATTTTCCCAAAAAAGAAGAAAAAAAAACCAGAGTCCGACTAGTTGCCACCCGAATAATCAAAAGAAAAGTCAGAATGTATATATATATATACATAAATGAAAGATTGTCTATTGAAGTTTAGCAGTCTAAAAATAAATAGCCATTATTCATTTTTTTATTAATGTGTTTCTTCTTGCTAATAAAAAATATACTGTGTAATATTCGAATGCAATGGACATAATAAAGAATATATATATATATATATATATATATATATATATATATATGAAGCTAAACTTTTAATAATGATAATTTCATTTATATAAAATCCTGGTTTGATGTTTGGAATTGATTAAGTAAGTACTCTAGTAATATACTGACTGGTCATGTGTACAATTAGAGAACTGGAACATTAACAAACAAGCATTTAAACGAATTGTTGAGAATAAATATGAAAATAATATAAGTGTTTGTGTGTGTGTGTTCGTGTGTTTAACAATCTAGTAACGTATGTGTGAAAGTATAATAATCCTTGATAGATCTGTGTCTGGTAATCCGTAAACATAATGATTATCGTTAGAAAAATTCAAGCTAAAAAAGTATTTTAGAAATATCTACATCGTTTGCAGTGAGATTGCACTATTTGCTTTGTAACTGTATTGAATGATAGCTTTTCTATCATCTTGAGTTCTGAGGAAGATCCCACTCAATATGGACTGAAATATCAAAGAAACCAGATTTATAAACCCTACTGTATATACATTACTTTTTTGCGTCAAACAGTTTTCGTCAACACAAGACAAATGTTGTCAGCCAAATTACACAAACCACTGGTTTCCGCATGATGATTTCGATATTTATGCGTTATTCTCCTTCGATTTTTTGTGTCATCTGAACTTGTTAGCCCATAAGGTAATGCCATGGATATATTCATGTTAAAATTAATCTAAATCTTTATTGCTTTTTTTATCGAGAAAAGCTTTCAAGTTTCAAAAAAGGCAATATGCATAACAAAAAATAGCAATATTTGCAGAATGGAGTTTTGCCATGAGCATTATTACGTTTTATCGTTAATTATTGGGATCATTTTCCGAGTTCTCGAAAACAAAGCAACACAAATTAAACAGTTCGAAAGCAAATTCAGAAATCTTGTTTGAACTGATTTGGATAAACGTAAATAAATTACATATATATCGGATTAAACGAGATTACACAATTTATTCATTAACTGTGTTGTTCTGTTTATAATCTTTGGAACTGACTCCAGTAGATGTGGATCGAAACGTATTCACCTGGAGATGTATATAACTATGTGCATATCAATTTGCTATTTGCGTTAAACAATTTTCTACAACACCAAATTAATACACTGAGAAAGGACCTTGCTAAGAGTATCTTCGTTTCGACTGAAACATTTCGTGTACATTCTTTAATCTCACAACTATTCTTTGCACTATTAAGAGAGATATATTTATATTTTGGAATTTGTCTATCAATCTGTTTAGGAGAAAATTTCTCAGTTATTTATCATATCAATAAAGCGTTTGGTGGATGGTTCAAAATTGAAAATTTATTGCCTTTTAACTAATCTATAAAATTTGCAATCTCAAATTTTCTTTCATTTTTTACTAAGTTGTGAGGCATGAAAGTCGAAAAAATCGAGGGCTTCAATTTTATTTCCAACAGTGATGCTCCAATTGAATTAAAAATTTCTTAAAAATCAATAACAATTTCAAGTGTAAAATTAACGTTATATATTAAATCATGAAATGCACCATCAGTTACAAAATATTTGATGTGGCGCCGTGTACAGAAATGCATAAACTTATTATTTTTCATGTACATTTATGTACTTCCTTTTTTCTTCACCCTTAGCGACGAGACTTACGAGTAAATTCTAACACAACATATGGAACTGACCTTGTCCAACTGATCCTGAAGTCGACTAAACTCGGCCAATGAGTTAGATGCGGTAGCGCTGGATTGCTTGGTCATGTTCAAAGACGCTAAAAGTTCCTTGTTCTCAAGAATATTTCCTTGTGAATTGGCCAGTTCCTATGTAGCAGGTAGATGAATATACGGATAAACAGGCTCTTAGTTAATAAATGACACATTCAATGACACAAGATTAAGTGAAAAAATGAGACGCCAGGCCAAAGCCAGGGTAAATAACAAGGACGTAAAATAGGAAAAAAGAACCTTTTTTTTAATAGACTTAGTTTACAAGAAATGAATTTTTCAATAGCCTTGTCAACCACGAACTCACAGATTTCCCTCTATCACAGAAATGGTAAGCCAGTTTGTATGAGAATTAACAATTCCATGTCAGTTCGCTTCTATATTGGTTTTAAAAATTAAATGGTGGCAGTCATATAATGGCATAACCGTCGCAGACTTGTTGTAGACTAGCGTATAGAACGACCACCATACGTACACACACAAGTCAAAAACTAATCACACATAGTTGGTGTTTTTGCATGCAAATATCTTCTTAGTAGAAGATAAGCTGTACTCTTTAGAACAGAATGACAAAACCTATGCAAATATAGTTGGAATTCTCATTTCTGGCGAAATTTAGCATATCTTGAAAGCCATTGTATTGGTACTAAGTTCCGACTAAGAAACCGTAGTATTGGTAAATTTTACAGGCTTCGTATAAACTATGTATATTGGGCTGGCTTTGAAGTCTCATTGTCGAAAACCTTATATGAAGGTAAGTCCAATACCACTGGAATACACTTTTGTATAGGAGATTGTACCGTTTAATTGGCCCACATACCTCATCCAGATATATAGAGGGTATAGGGTATAATACTATTTCCTCCTGATGAGTCGCCAGTAAGCACAAAATGAGTTAACCCTTCGTTCATGATGACTTTGGTTTATCCTTCAAGTCTTAATGATTCAATTTGTAACACCTAACACGCATTTGCATATATATGTTTCATCTGCAACAAACAGTATCTAAATGCTAGTTACTTGCTATATTTTTAATTAAATGATGTCATGATTACCACGAAAATTGATAAGTGATATCGATCAAAGCCAGAGTGCAAATATTTGCTGGAGAAACAGATATTCGGAAATAGTTGTAAATCTGAATTTTTGTGGAATCTAAAATATCTTGAAATCCATTTTGTTGGTAAAATATACCGACTCGGCAACCTTAGTGTTGGTACCATGTACCTATTCTACAACGATAGTGTTGGTATCAAGGATCAAATCAATAACCATAGTGATGGTATCCTTTTCAGGCTCGGTATATATTTTATATAGTGAGTTGGGTTTGAAATCGCATTGCCGTATAATTTATATGAATTTAGCTCCACTACCGCTTGTATACACATTCATATGGGAGATTGTACCATTCAATTGTCCCACATTTCTATCCCAAATATATAGTGCACATGAGATTATACCTTTCGTTTTTGGTGAATTTTGATTTTCCTTCTTGTTCTATTTGAACAAACTTGTTACTAGCTACGCAACACATAATGCACAATTACGTATATATTATTCCTCTGCAACTTACAGTACCTAATACACAGCTTCGTCATTATTGTATATCAAGACTATAGTGAACAAGAATTGAATCAACGACCATATTATTTTGAACCAATCACAGAGCCAAAGATTTTTTGGGTGTAGAAAAGAACAGTAATATATTATATGTATTCTATTTTCTGCTCCGTGCATTTTTTTTTCATAAGTAAGACAAAACGCAAATCCAATTATTTTGTGTCGAATTGCGAAGATAATTATTTATTTTATGCTTGACGTACCAAGTGTGTTGGTAAAAATCCCATTTGTACGGAACTTACCTTAAAGTTATTAATAAAGAAAGCCAGACCTCTGAAAATTTCGAAGCGTATATTTATAAAACCAATGTTAAGCATTACATTTGCACACTTCATATAATAATAAAGTTTGCTTTTCAATAAGTATTTCACTTTCTATTTTCCCATTACTCAGAATAATCTTACCGTATAATTCAATAATAAAATAGATTAAAATGAAATGAATTTAGGAGTATAGTCTATTGAACTTCAACAATGTTATTTAAAAAGCTAGGAAGAAACTAGGAAGTTGTCAGTGCTAAAATTAATTATTAAAATTAAATTCGACCGCAGGAACTTTTCTTTTATTAAATAAAGTTTTCGAACTTGAAATAAACAACAATCTTATTGTATATAACCAGTCGTCGAGTAACAAAGACAGACTACCATCAGTCACGCGTACTGATGTAATTCGACTTTCCATAATCATCATCAGAGTACGACGTCAAACTGACTAGCGAGGATCAAACCGCATTGCATATATATGGAAAGCATCATTAGATATGCGGCTTTCACATCTAGAAGACTCGCCTATATTGGACAGAACTGGAAATGTCGGCTGCTTAATTTCTATGCAGTCACGAACATTAAATTTTTGCAGCTTTCGCCATATATATATATATATATATATATATTAATAAAAAAATTAAACAACCAATGATTGTATGGGTGGTGGTAACTAATATTTAAATCAAGTTTGCTAGCTTGTCCAATGTATGCGAGACTACTAGAGATGAAAGGCGCATATTTTATTATACTTTCCATATATATATATATGCATTGCGGTTTGATTCTTACTAGTCAGTTTGCCGTCATACTCTTAAGGTCGAAACGCGTCAGTGCGTGCGACTGGCGGTAGTTTTGTTATGTTGTTCGATGACTGGTTAAAAAGAATGGGATTGGTGCTTACTTCGAGCTCGCAAATCTGATTTAATGAATTGGTACCACCACGAGCGGAATCGATTTTTGTTTAACTTTATTGCCTTTATATGTAGATGTGGCGAAAGCTGCAATCAGTTAATTTTCGAGACTAAATAGAAAATTGTGCAGCCGACATTTTCAGTCAAGTTCAATGTATGCGAGACTACTAGATGTGAGAGCCGCATATCTAATTTTGCTTTTCATATATATGTAATGCGGTTTGATTCTTGCTAGTCAGTTTGCCGTCGTACTCTGATGATGATCATGGAAGGTCAAAACGCGTCAGTACTTGTGACTGACGGTAGTTTTGCTATGTTGCTCGACGACTGGTTAAATAAAATGTGCGTGCTGTTTTTTCATGCTCGCAAACTTGATTTAAAGATTTGTTATCACCACCCGCGCAATCATTGATTGTTTAATTTTATTTAATTAATTTGTTAATCTAATTTTACTATATAAATCTTGTTTGTAATAAACGTTTAACGAGATTTTCTTCAATTCTCACGGATGATGTATGAATATGATTTAAAATTTTCAATTTGATTCACCTGTTTTGGCTTGGAATCTGCTCTATTGAGTTATTTACGTTGGAAAAGCTGCATATGAGTCAGACAGTATATTCGGGAGTAATAAATACAAAATGCGACCACAATAGAAGCTTGAACCATTAAACGGATTAAATAAAACAGGCGTGGAATAGTTATATATGTAAATATGTAGAGATTCGTTCAGATAATTTTCACATATAGAACGGTGAAGAAAAACATGGAAGATACATTATTCTAAATAAATGCCTATTTTTTAATACTTAAAGTGACTTGGAATTCAACAGAAACATCGACGAGAATATCACTCATGAGTCTCAGTAAAATGATAAAGTCCTAATTGACGCTAAGCGAAGCATAAAAACAATCAATTATCCACTATAATAAATGACACGTTTAACTTTATTATACATGTTTTTATAAAAAATTAAGCTCATATTAATGACTAATTACAAATTATTTACCTCTAATAGTTTATCTTCAAGGTCAGCCAACTCAAGCTTTATGGTTTCGCGTTTTCTTACAAGATGACGCCTACGTGATTCTAGTTGTGGCGCTTCTTGTCGGAGACTGGTAGCTAATAACTGTCCTACCAGACCGGCACGAGTTGTTGCAAAATTTACTACAGTTACGAGTGATGCGGCAAATGTGGGTCGAACGAAGCCCGCGCCTGCCTCAAATGCTTGACTTGTGTTATTTCCAGAAGTTAGTGCAGAAGTAACGTTAGCCATCTGACGAGTAGCCAAATATAAACGAAACTCTGGATGATAATCGACTAATTTGTCACCCAAATAAACTGTACTACGCGGTCCTAAACGTGGGATATCATAAAATTTCAAATAAAATATAGCTATGTTAATATATATACACACATTTGTAAGTATTCTGTAAGTAAATTTATAAATTATAATGCGATTTGACGCATATATATATATATATATATATATATATATATATATATATATATATATATATATATATATTTATAATGTACATGCCTTTTTAATTTTACAGAGTATATTTATAATTAAGAATAAGGAACACATTAATAACAAAGTGGATAAAGACCATTTATTTCGTGAATACTAATCATCTCTTATACAATCATACATATTTATACATTTTGGGTTTTCAATTGATTATGCTAGTGGTAACAAATCTGACTCGTTTTTACTTTAGTTTCTTGTTTTGGCTGGTTGGTGAGTGTGTATGCGTTTGTGTTTGTGTGTATGCGTGTTTGCATGTAAAGGTCATTCTCGCAGTATTGCAAAGTGATGTCTGAGATCTGGTCATTATTGTTTTGATGGCTTTAGAATTAACCATTTGTGCGCATTGTTCACTGTTACATGTACGAGTGCTATTTTTCCCAGTGTAGTTGATCGTTTCACCTTGTTGCGCAAATTTATAATTTCCACATGGTAACAGCGCCCGTGTGGATTGCAGTGTTAAACGCTCATATTGTTTGGACACTTCTGTCACCGTATGCGCCTCTGTTGTTTCCACTTCAGTTTGTTGCCAATCCGATTGAATGTTTGTTGATTCTAGTCGAGGGCCTGTTTGTTCTTGACAGGATACTAGTAGATTGTTGCTGAATTTTGTTATTCTTGGCCAGTCGATTAGATTATCATGTTGATGAAACTTTTGAATATTAAGGTCAGGTGCTTGTTCTTTTATATATATATATATATATATATATATATATATATATATATTCATACCCTTCCTATGTGCAAAAACAAAAAGAAATTTTATCAGATACAAGAAACGTTTCTTTCTCATTATATCCTCAAGTATCTACTAATGAACATATGTTTATATATAAATTGGAAAGCAAAACAAGATGGAAATATGTAAGCTCAAAGAGTTTGAAAAAAGGAAACCAATCAATTGCGTGCGTCACCTCCAGTTTAGCTCAATGCCTGAACATGCTTTTTCTGTTTACATAAATCCGGCTGCAATTTGTTTATCCATAAGGCTTCGTATGTGGCTAGCTCCCTTCTGTTATTGCATTTAGTAATTATTTTAAACGCTACGTCTGGAGAACATACGTGCGATTTTTCGAAAATGTGTTGCGCAATTGCAGACGTGTATTCACCATTTGATTTAAAACAGGCGCTTAAGTTTCAATGTTCTCTTATTCGAGTAATTAACCGTCTGGTCGATCGGCCTACGTAGGTTGATCGACAACTTGCGCATGTATAATGGTAAATAATATTTGATATCGACATTAACGGCTGTTTCTCTGTGATTGCTGGTAAAGGCAATCAAAGACAAATATATAAGGTAGCAAAAACAAGTCATCCAGGAGAACAGTCTGGCCTTATTGGGAACTCTTCAAATGCTGTCCATAATTTGCCACGGATAGATTAAAGATATAATCCTTCGAGATTTAAACATTTTAATTTTTGAAGCACCATTCTATATCTTTGTAAATGGAAATCATGCCAGTAACCTGCTTATACTATTTTAGACAAAAACGTTCAAATAGTTGAAACACAAAAAAATGTTTTGTAAGGGTTTTGGGAAGTACTCTGCTACAAATGTATTTACATAACACTCAAAATATGTTTGTTACTTACTCAGTCACATGAAAACGTGAAATTCATAAAAGAAGAAAAATATTTAAGCTTTAATTATTCATTATTTAAATCGGCCTATTAAGCACAATAAACTTACTCCCAATCATAAAACTTCTTTCGCAAAATGAATCATTGGCCTTAGTGTAAGACATTGGCCGTTATCAAATAACAAGATATAGAGGTATTAGGGCCTGTAAACTTGGTAAAAATGTAATCTTTTTCGAACGGAAAATTTATTAACAATACAATCAATATCAACCAAAACATTTTTGTAAATAGGTGGACAAACTAAAATTTGAGGTGGTTTGTTATTTGTAAATTTGTGCTAATGTAATAGTACAAATACTTTCCGGAGAAAAGAAGGCCAAAAATAGCTCTCTAAGTTTAGACGAGCCAAACTGCAGTGGTGTAAAATTATAATCATGAAAAAGTATAAATTATTTTTATATTGATGTACACGAAAATTGTCTATTATCTTAAAACAACTCTTATAGTGTTAGTTGTTAACATGAACTTTGGTGTTTTAACACAACAGTTTGTTAAAATTGTATAAATTTAATAATTTTCATCTATTAAGGAAATTTAAAAAAAAACTTTTTTATACACAATACTTTAGAAATACCTAATATATCAAGTTTCAAAGCAAACTACGAACGAAGAGAGCACGTCATTTTAGTTGATGCGTATGCCTTATCTTGCGAGTTGCGAAACATTAACAAACGCGTAAATAAATAATGCACACTAAATTATTGCTTTTATTGTACCATAATTTTAACCTAAGCCACTACGCGGTTTAATTAATCATTGATATCCTTAAGTGGAGTTTACAAATTAATCCTTTAATAATTCGCAGCAATGCCGATTATTTGGTTTATATATAACGTTTGAATATTAACTGTTTGCATTGATTTAATCAACTAGTTAGATCAGCTTGAATTATAAGCTCCGAATGACGGAGCTGTCAGAAACACGACGATGAATTACGAGCTAGTATGTTGAACAAAGAATTTAATTCAGGAATAATATAAATTATTACAATACGTCTGCTAGCCAAAACGCAAATGCCCCGAATCTTACAACAGCTATTTTCAATTATATGCAGATTGTTTACCAGAAAACTAGTTAACCAATTTGACTTAGTTAAAATAGCTAATTAGTATATGAATCATAGTTCAGTAGTCTTTGCTTCAAGTATGGGTTACCCTCCATATGACCGTTTCGTGATTCTATTTGTAGGCATAAATTTGCTTTAACCGTCTGCTGGCAAGTTCATATTCAAATTCAGATTAGCATTTTTTGATTTGGCAACAGTGACTACGGTTATACGGACAAAATGATACCCAAATTAATTGCTACACGGTTTTCCACTGGTTTTATCCTCAGTTACCGTCGTCACCACTACTATTATGTCGAAGTTTCAATTTAATAGCAGAAAATATTCTCTTTCGAGAAACGAGATTCTCCTTGTCATGTCTAAATGCTCATTTAATTACAAATGACAAGTAAATCGCGAAACTGAAAAAATATTTTTTCACTTGTAACATATATTAATTAATAGAACTGACTATTCTATTTGAAATTACGTCAGAATCAGTAGACCTATTTATTTAAAACAAAATCGCGAGATTGATGTTGTTTTGTTTGTTGTTAGTTATCACACATAAGAAGAGCATTCTGAGAGGAACATCGAAATGGATTCATCCTTATAAGATGTGCAGAAAACTCACATTTTTAGTGTCTGCTATAATAAGACATTACTATAAGCTCAATTTTATTGTTTAATCGGCCTGTATTCTTTTAATTCTTATGGCCTCAATCGGTAGAAAAAAATTGTTTATTCAGGTTTTTTGGGAATCTGTAAAGTATACTAGAAAAAGCGTAACATTTTACTCAATTAGGTAAAACCATTTGCTTAAATGAAACTATCGTTCTCGTGATGATTGAAATGAAGAAAAAAATAGTTTGTTTGTCTATAAAATATTGGACATTAATTATTAAGCATTTCGTCACCGTAAATAGAGTATATCAAATATTAATAATAAATTATACTGAATATTGCCTAAGCAAGATCAAAATTTTTATTGCATAGATAGGAAGAGAAATGTGTATGTGCATTGATAGATTGTTAGATGGAATACCAGATTGTTGTCATTTAAAGGAATATCGCAAGAAACGAGTTACGAGTACTACAAAATAGAAGGAAAATTAAAATATAATGAAATAGGTATATGTGATTTTACCTAATTTGAGAACTTAACATAACTGTCTATCCTCAGTAATGCGCATAAACATGTAGTTACTAGAAGCCTTTACATTTAAAAGAAATGGGTTTGGAAGACGTAGATATAAGTTAGATTAAATCAAATTATAGCAGATAATGACACGTGTGCCGGACGAATACTCTGCTATTCTCTCTTAAATTGCTTAATTAATTAGATAGATTGACTGGAGCAGGTTGTCGGTTGCTCTTTTATGATTATCGCATTTTCCGGACTATAAAACACACTAGGAAAACATGAATTTCTCTAGAAAATCTGCAGTGAACTTTATATTCCGGTGTATTCTGTTTGTGAAAAAAACTTGGTTTGAAAGAAATATGCAATGAAATATTTTAAATAGCTGGAAAAACTTATTCGGCGGCAGAGGGACTCAGTAATAAGAGTACAAACGCCGAAGTAGACGTACCCGGAACTTCTGGAAATATTTCAACTTTATTGCCAAGATACATCAATTAGTATAAAATAGAAAATAGTCTTTAGTAAGGTGCAGGATTACTCAGTGGTTAGAGCAACAGATTCCCAAGCAGACGTGCCCAGTTTCAAGCACTGTCCACGGCAAATTCTCGACAGTATGTAAAGAGCTCCCAGGAAGAACGAACCCGGTTTACTGGATTAATTGCCTTTACTACATTATACACTGCTTAGTTTATACCGACAAATTTATGTGTTTATAATGGGATTGGTATTTATATGAAGATTGCAATCTTGATTTAAATAATTGTTTTCAATGCCCACGAAACAAATAATCGTTTGATTAGCTGAAAAACTACCTGATACTATTCCGATCTTCTCTAATGTATTTCACTATAAAACGTTATTAGCACTTATGTTAAACATTCACGGCATTGCGTATTGTCTGTTTCATGTACAAATCCTAATTAACGATTTCATTTTCTTAATTTAGTTACCTATTTTATCTAGATAACTGCTATATTATTATGTTCTATTATCTATGATTTAAACACACCGAGATACTTCAATATATTACGACTTGTGCTGGTAATTTACACGAGCAAAATTAACATTTTGTATACTGTTTAGTAATTCAATATATTATTTTTAAATTTTGTTAATATAATGTATGTAACTAGTATTAAACTGGACAATAAACGTGTCATTGGTAATGTGTTAAAAAAAGACCCGTTCATAGATGGTGCGCCTTATGGCCTGGAAAATACGATAGTCAGTAATTATGAATTGTACGGGTCAACGAGAGTATTTCTGATATGCAAAATGATATTGCTTGATGCACCATTCCTAATTGATAAATTTAAAAAAATTTTTTATCTAGTCTTACTGACCAGTCAAATATTCAATCCGTGTTTCATTTACTAATCAGTTATTTTTGTATAACTATTTCGTCAGTAAAAAGCGAACAAAAAAAAAGAAAAAATATACGAAAAAATACGTTTTAATCCTCTTCAATTATATTTTGAATCCAATTTTCTCACTTGTGGATAATATATTTTCCTAGATATACCACCAAAGGTTGACATAAAGCTAAAAATACGTTCAAGGAATGTAGAAAGAGAGAAAATGAAGTGGGAACATGGTTAAGTAGTGGTCTTACCTTGACTTCTTAAATCGCCTGATAGAAGAGGAAACATAATTGGCAGAATTTCGTCCACTTCTTGGATTATAAGACATTTTCCAAAGCGAACGGCAAGCTCCAGAGTTGTAAACAACTTATCATTCTGAATAAAAACAAACAGTTAAAAATAAATAAGACAATTCGCAACACCTGTCTCAATTTTATTTATGTCCATTAAGGAATACGAGGTCATTACAAGCATTGCGTAAAGGGATGTGCTTTTAATTAATGCATAATAATTAAATCGGTACTAACGATCTTTCAGCAATCCACCTTTGGATTGAAATTGATATGTATTCTGCCGTTATTCTATCACTTTAAACAAATCCGTTTCTGGCAACTGACGAATGTCGATGGAAGTTATGGATAGGCGTCTACAGAATGCATGTTATAAAACGTCAGGGAATAAATACGGCCATTGTTCAGAGAAATCATCATTTAAAAATTTATCTTTATTATTTCTCAAATATGGCTAAAAAATTTAATGATGCGCGCGTGCTTAAGAAAACTATTAATAAGTAAAATCGTGTATAGTTTATCGATTGCGCACTCTGAAAATTGATTTAAAACAAAGGTAATACCAACTTGGAATAAAGTAGCAAACACTTAGTATTTTAATAAATGCTATCGATCAATAATATATATATAGAAGTTAACATGCTACAAAGATGCAGTGGTTAAACTGTTTCACATTGATCGACTTGCACATAGTTGTGTATACATTTGAAATCCTAAGTATAATTGTAAATAAATTTTAATATATATGGGAGTGTGTGTGTGTGAGAGAGAGAATATCTCTCGTGTCTTATGTTGGCCTAAGGATTTCGGTAAACCTCCAGAAAATTACCACCTGCAAGATTTAACGCTGGTATAAAGTAATCTAGCAAAACGCTATCAAACTTACTTCCTAACATATTGCTTCTTTAGTGTAAGAAAATCTGATTAAAAACGGATATTGTCAGAGTTTTGAACAAAAAAAATAAGTTAAGAAAAGCGTACCTAATATGGAAAAGTAAGATGGAAATCAATTCAATGTAATATAGTAGAGTGAAATTTCATAGGATAATGTAAAGCAGCGTATAGTTTTACGTTTGCATAGAGCAATGTTTAACTCGATATTCCAAACGAAGGCAACTTTCCTTTAAATCCAGTTTTCCAGCTTGATTTAAACACAAATCCCATATTACGTAAATAGTCACACAACATATCAAATCTACCATCAGTCACAGGTACTGACGCATTTCGAACTAACTTGCGTCGTCCAAATCATCATGCACATAAAAAGAAGAAAATGAGGTTTATGTATCTCATTCCTAGTAATATCATATATAATGTGCTGGACTGGAAATGCCGGCTGCACAATTTCTATGCAGTCGCAAAAATTAAAATTTTTCAGCTTTCGTTTAATAAACGAAGGTTAAACCATTAGACAATCGTTGATAGTGCAGTAAGTGATAACAATCCATTAAATTATGTGAGCTCGTTTTATATAAGCAAAAATCTTATGGTATTTGACCAATCACACAACAGCAAAACTACTGTCCGTCACACGCACTGAAGCGTTTTGATCTTTCTTGATCATCATCAGAGCACAATGCTAAATTGACAAGTTACGATCAAACTGCGGTGTATTTATAGGGAAAGCCGCATATCTGATATTCCTTGACATATACATGAAGTATGTATTGGTTTCGTTATATATAATTTTTGTTTTAATTCTCGTCGCCGTGCTCTAATAAAGATCATGGAGGGTCGAAAATTGTAAGTGCGCACGACTGTCGGCAATTCTTGTGTTTTTTCGGGTGGTTAAGTACAATGTAATTTGTGTTTATTTCAAGCTCGCAAACTTTATTTAAAGAATTGTTAACACTAACATCCCAATGATTTTTTTTAATTTTATTAATATATATATATATATATATATATATATATATATACAAAGTATGTGAGATTACTAGTGGTAATGGGCGTATATCGAATATTGATTTCCTTATATATGCATTGTCAACTAATCGTCCTTGGTAAATTTTTCATCGTGTCATGATGATCATGGAAGGTCGAAACGTGTCCGTACTTGTGACCGACGGTATTTTTGCTGTTTTACGTCTGGGGTTGGTATTTATACCATGTTCGCAAACATGATTTGTATTACATATTTACATGAGGCTAAAGCGCAGAATATTGAATGTTTGTGACAGCATAGAATCTGTACAGCACAAATTTCCAGTCCAGTGCAATATATGTGAGATTACTGGAGGAGAGAGACGCATATCTAATTTTTATTTTCTTATATATGGGTTGCGGTTATATGACTATATATATTATGACTAGAGGAAATAACACATTTGCTTCATTTGTTTCGTGAAATGCATCTGATGAAGATCTACGGTAATGTAGATCGAAATATTATGAAAAAAGAAATTTACTGGAACAATGAAAGCTGCGTTAATCAAAACGCAGATCAGGTAATATCTTTGCTAGTCTGTTTGCCATCGTGCTTGACGATGAAACTGGAAAGTCGAAACGCATCAAAATGTGTGACTTACGGTTGTTTTGCAATGATTTGGAATTGATTAAATAAAACGAGATTTGTGTTTATATCGAACTCGCAAACCTGAATTAAAGAATTGTTATCACCATGTACAAAATAAATGATTTTTTTTAGTATGGCTTTTGTTCAATACGTCCAAATCAAAAGGGTCTTTATTTGACAATTGTCTAGAGAAATTTAATTTATTAATCTTACAAATATAACTATATTCGTCCAGTTTACTTGGGCAGTCAATAAGCGGGATTATATTAAATGCAACAGCCATTAATCTAGCGCATACATTGACATAACACGCTTTTTATGTACATTTCCTTCGAATATTACACAGTATATTTCTTATTAGGAAGAAAAATCACATTAATAGCAAAGTGCAGAATGGCCATTTATTTCGGGACTACTAAACTTCACATGATAATCTTTCATTATATGCATCCATGGTTTATAATTTGAAGTTAGGTTCAATTCTGAGATTGAAATGGGGTATCATATAAACCATAGGAGAATAAATTGGAATCAACAGTACACGAAAATTTAGGTCTGTTATGTTCGTTCGAAAACAAATGCAATCAGTGAAAACGCTGGATGTTGGAAAGTGCCTTTCTTAATCTACTTTTTAATACTTTATCAACGGTAAAGTTAATATCGGTGTGCGGTTTTTCGTTAATTTCTGCACACTTGTTAAATGTATGAGTTTTTATTTGTTATCAGTAGACGTTATTTAATTTTCTTATAATTGCTGGATGTTTCTAATTAGTGCGAAAAAGGCTTTCCTTCTGTAAATATAATAAAACTTGTTATTTAAAAAATTTCACATTTTTAAAATAGCTATTAATGTTCATTATAATTATTTAGTGTTAAATTATTAAAAATTTTCGTATTTTTTTATTTTTAGAACTATATTCTTGCTATTCTATTAGTTTCACTCGAGTCAATTGCATTAAATTTACTGGCTTGTTTTTTAACAAAATTTAGTCTTGTTAATAATTTGTATTGTTTTGAAAAGTAATCTGATTTGACACAAATGAAATATTTAAAAAACTTTATTTGGCTTGCAATTTGCGATTCGATTTCGTCTCTAATTTTTAAATTCAACTGCAAGGAAAATCGTTGCCTGTTGATAAATCAAGATCATTAATTTATTCTTTTATATTTGGTATGCGTAGTCATAACTTTCTTTTCGCTTATTTTGAAACAATATTAAGTTGCTATTGCGGAATGTTCTGAATACAGAACTAATCTTAATGAAGATGACAATAACGAGCTTCGGCATACTATATAATTACCGTAGTATACGATTAAAAGAAGTTATATGCAAAATAAAATTATAATTGAATAGGTGTTTAGACAGATTAAGGGAGAATAAATTGCTAATTAACCATACATTATCACGTGTTGAATTATGATTGAACAAACAAATACTTCCAATATCAAGGCGTGTAGTAATAAAATGAGTTAAAATCCGTATTGTCTTTGTTCTTTAACCATCAACTAAAAATGCATACAAAGACATGCTAAATTAAAATTACCCATCTCATCAAGGAGCCGGTGGAATTCTTGGCTACGATAACAGGAAATAGGCCATTCATTAGCCACAGAAAGTTCTAAATAATTCATAGCCAAACTATTTCGATATAAGCAATCAGAGTGTCTAAGTTTGCAAGACAAATAAATGAAGTCAGTTTTCCTTTTCATTTATCACTTTAACTGACCGCGTTTTTGCTGCTCGGATTCATTGCTTGATATTCCCAATCTTTTTGTTTATTGAAGTTATTAATGTCTTTGTCGTTTCCTGTAATCTCATCCGCACACATCCTCAGAGGTCTCACAGTAGTGGTTAACAAAACAGTGTTAAATAATATAGCCGAATCCTATAACACTTGGCAACAACTAATCTGAATAAAGGTGTGTTCATATAAAAGCCCATGCATATAATTTATATGCAAGCCAAAATTTCAACATATGAAACATAAGTAAATAATTTATGCGCAAATATTTTTTTAACGCCAATTTGGCCACCTGAGTGGTTTACTTCATGAACTTATAAAACAGAATTAAAAAAAATATATACATATAGACCAAAATTCAATTGGGAAAATACAATTAGATATTTAACAATTCTTGTGGCTGTGAATGGTCGAAACTAAAGGCACAAACAATATACATGATAATTTATAACCAGCCAGTCAGTCAAATTAGTAACTGCGCCACTTTTAGGATAAAAGAGTCACGCGGTGTGCTCTTGCACTAACGCGCTCGTCATTATCCGATAAATGGGCACCAAAGATGTCGACCATGACGTAATGCAAGTAACTTACTTATTTCAACAGATCTCTTTATGTTAATGATGTAATTCAGATTAGCGAATTTCCAGTCAACATTAACTAATACTAATCTTAAATACACCCACATATGAATGTGTGGTATAAACCATTGTATTGCATTACCATAAATAACTACATTCAATTGAATATAATTGCGCAGCGTGATAGAGAAAAATACTGTATAAAAAAACTATTAATTATGTATACTTTGTTGTGCAGATATTATATATATATATATATATATATATATATATATATATATATATATATATATATATAATTGAGCATTCGTTTTTGCGGACCTAAAAAAAATCCGATCAAACAGGACAAGAAAGATTTAACAGTCTGCATCCACGATAGATATAATCTTACATAAACATGTTTTTCGTGGTTACCAGCGACTCATCATATTTCATGTCCGAATAAATAATGGATGTAAAGCGTAGTAGCGGCCTTCATAATGCATATTATGTCTAAAGTGATGCAAAAACATAGTGATATACAATTACTTACTTAGTTCTCCGTAACAAACAGTATTTAACTGTTATATACTTACCTGTTGGTTGATGATTTCTATACGTGAGTCACATAGGTGTACCTTAAGCCATTCAACTGCTCTTGAGGATGGATCGACAATTAGGGGCCTTAGACTTGCCTTGGTAGGCAAAAATAAACGCAAAAAACAAATGTAAAGAATATACTGATGATAGTGAGTGACACTGTGTAACTATTATTACTCCTCTACAAAGATGAATAATTAGCTATTGGAATGACTTAATTGTTTGTTCAAATTTTTAATAATTGTCCAATTATTCCAATGATTTGCACATCATTTTATAAAGCAGAACAGATCATCTAATAGAAAACAGTCTAACAATTCTACAATTGATATTGCGCCGAAAAAATGCAACCATTTTCATGTGGCTACATGTTTCAAACTGCAAAAGTGAACATAATAATCCGGAAAGAGTTCAGTTGAATTTAATTAACCTGCTATTCGCGCAATAACAATATTCTCGGGAGCCCCTTGGCATTAATTTTAACTTTTTAATGGTAACTGTGGCAGAATTATGCTAGCCATGTAAAATTTACACATTCAATCTGAGATTGAGCAACAACTAAATAGTAATAACTTAATTAAATCATGGTTGCGAGCTTAATATGAAAACCAATCCAATTATATATACATTTATCAGTATAAACTAAGCATCATACAATGTAGAATAGGCCGGTTTCGTTCTTGTTAGGAACTCTTTAATTACCGTCCACAATTTTTAGCAGGCAGAGAACGACTGGGCGATATTTAACTGCTACATTATACGATGATTAGTTTATACTGACAAATGGGGAAACTTGTATATATATATATATATATATATATATATATATGCTATATATTCATTGTAAAATACCTCGTGTGTAAAAACAAAAAGAAATTTTATCAGATAAAAAGAAACATTTTTTTTCAGATAATATATATATATATATATATATATAAGAGCAGAGGAGAGAGAGTATATATATATATATATATATATAGCAGGCTGGTATAGTGCTTATATAAAGCCGCAACCTTACTTAAAATAATTCAGGTCGCTTAATGATCGTTTAGTTAACTAATTTTTAAATATATAATTTGAAGTTAAAAGTAAATCATGCATTGAAGTACAAATTTATTATAAACCTTGCATATGCAGAATAATAAACAATAAAGTATAATGACATTAAAATATAAAAATTATAATACCAAGCCTCATTGATTTTACAATTGAAATTGCAAATGCATCAAATAGCTAAACTAAATTGCCTACATAAAAATATGAAACAATTTAAGAGGCATAGTTTTTTGAGAAATAAGTCGGTTCACAGGCAATTTGTTATAACCAAGTTGTCTGTTTGCTTAAGAAGAATCTATTTAAAATTGCTACTCTTTGTCTGTGCAGTGTCATTATTTCTATCACTTAAATCATGACGTTGTCACTGATCACAACATAAGTTAACTACGTATACAATACGCATATGATCTGTGTCGCATTGTGAATTTCATCTGCACGCGCTCTCTATTTTCTACTTTGACTCCAAAACTCCTCTAATAAGTATCCACCTTGAGTAATTCACCAATTGGGCACCACATTTCCCTACATGTATTATAAAGGGCTTAAGCAAGCTTATGGATGCCGATTTTTTAATGAAAAATGTACAAAATTATAGCGTTAATGGATTATTACATATTGCTCATGCTGGCTTATGGATAACCTTGCGTTATTAAAGTGACTTTAATGTGTCTTGGTATGGGATGCATAAAAATGTATTATTTTTTATAGTTCTGGAAAGGAAAACGTTTGTATCATATTTGACGTTCGACTCGCGAAAGCTAGAGTAGCTTCCTTGAACCTATGCCATACATGGAAAACGCGAGTATTGCACTCTTCCATAAAGTTATTATTTGCAACGCATCTGTACGCGTAGTTTTATTATGCGCCAGTGCGACTTGTCCCCCTTAGAGTTTTTGATTTTAGACTCTTACCGGCATTCAACCATCGTTGTCTGAGAAGCATGGCACATGCTGATTGCCGACAACGAATAACCAACGTTGACATACTTAAGTATGTATAAGGTGTTACGAACCTAGTAACAAATTAGTTCGGTTGTGACCAGAAGGATAAACCAAAGACAGCATGAACGGAATGAATAATCTCATGCACATTCGTTTCGTGCTTACTGGCGACTCATCAGTAGGAGCCGGTATTACGCCCTTTAACCACTATATATTTGGTCAAAGAATGTGGGATAATAGGACGGTACAAGGACAAGAATAGAACTGTACTCTCATCCTGATTGGCGTAAGAAACAATATGGGCAGATTTTAACATAGCAGAAACGGTTGAAGTCACTTTTATCAAAATTGGATAGTATAGAGAGCACTCGTCTGTCAGGATGGGTTCCGCGTGCGCATCCTAGTTCTTGGTTGGAAATCCTGCGCAATATGGCATCGAATCGAGCTCCGTGGTGACTCAGTTGCAGATTTCTAGTGGTATCAACATCGTAACATTCTTTTCTTAGTAGGACAGAGCTATCTGCGAGGTTTCGTTTTGTTTATGACGGATACAGTGAAAACCATAAGGAAGCTATATTGGTAATATTGCCTTGCCTTTATGCTAATTTGGCCATAGTTGTGTTTTGTAGAGGTTTAATTTTCACTGGTTTCTGTGAGTTATGTAGATGAATGTACTCATAGTAGCTAGGAACTCTCTGTCTCTCTCGTAAATCTCACTAACAATTTGTGTGTCTATGTTAATATTTTTGTCCTTATTTATTAAAAAAAATTGTTTTTATTCTTTTATGGCAGTGAAACATTAGTAACCATTAGGTTTTGTATGCCTGTGCATGTTGATGATGAATGTCGACTTATAAATAATTTCCAGAATGCAGTTAGGTTTAAACACTTTGTAACTAGTGTAATTTACTGAAAAATTTTCTATAAGCAACTGCGAAATATATATTCGAAAACCAGCTTATAACACGTCACTACACACATATTAGTAATTGAAATACGTGCCCAGGTTCGAGCTCTGTTAGCGGCAAATTCTGGCCAGTACGTGATGAATTCCCAATAAGGACGAAGCCGGTCTACTGCTGAATTGCTTTTTCTACACTATACAATTCTTAGTTTATACTGACGTATGTTAGTAATAAATGGGTCAGGTGTTTGTATGAATATCGCAACCTTGATTATAATAATTGTTATCACCACCCGCGCAACCAATGTTCGTTTATTTATATAAATGTTCATTTCAATACAACTTCCCCATGTAGTGCGGTGTCTGCTCAGTAATGAAGGATTGGGGATAGATAGTTGGAACTTTGGATTGAAATGGATGCAATATGAGCTCCATCTAAAGGAAAAATAGACAAACCAAGCTACATTTGTTAGCATATAACTGAAAATTGTGCGTAGTGTACTTTGCGGCAGGGTGGCTCAGATTCCGAAGCAGACGTGCCCAGGTTCGAGTCTTGTCCACGGCAAAATCTGGCCAGTACGTGATGAGTTCCCAATAAGTACGAAACTAGTCTACTGGATGAATTGCTTTTTCTACACTATACAATTCTTAGTTTATAATGACATATGTAAGTAATTAATGGATCAGGTGCTTATATAAAGATCGCAACCTTGATTGTTATCACCGCTCGCGCAACCAATGTTCGTTTAATTAAATAAAATCAAATTGGTGCTTATCCAAAAACGAAAAATGTATTTAAAAAAAATTAATTGGCTTCCGCCCACGCTCTTAATCATTGACTTCTTAAATGGCTTATTTCATTGAGACACATACAGAAATATACTTGAAATTTTTTTGCATATAAATTACATATTCAACATTCTAGATAAGCACAATTTCGGAGGGATCACTATGGTTGAGAAGTACATTCAGATTTTCCATAACTTATATGTGCATAGCGGTTTGATCATTGTAAGTAAATTTTCCATTGTTTTACAATCATGAGCAAAAAAGTTTGAAATGCGTCAGTGTGTGCAACTAATGGAGATATTTCTGCTTTAGGGAACTGATTAAATTACATAGATTGTGAGTTTATCCCAAATACGCAAATGTTATTTAAATTTTTAAAAGCCACCTTGCCCATGCGCTTAAGCATTCATAATAAGTTATATCAATGTCTTACATGCGGCAGTTTACTGATAATTTAGACGAAATAAAAATATTGCAGCGGACAACCAGTCCATTAAAATAAAAGGAGAATACTAGAGAAAAGAGCCACATTTTTGATTTTCAGCATAGTACGATTTTCTGATATAGCCTTGCTAATCGGTTTTCAGTCATTCTTTAATTTTGTCCATAAAAGGTCCAAACGTTTCAGTACTTATGAGTGAAGATATATATCTTGTTGTGCAACTTGTTAAAATGA